>RYFJ01000871.1:0-123714 GCA_003991445.1 Oryza meyeriana var. granulata
TGGGAGCTGGCCCCCGTGCCCGGCCGCACTGTCCGGCCTTCCGGACCGTGTTTGCTGTGCCGGCGCCGCTCGCGCCGTGTGTCGCCGGAGCGGCCCCCCGGGCGACGCTGCGCCTCCGCCCGGCGGTCGTGTCGCCCGTGCTGCCGCGCGCCTCCGGTGTGTGCCGGGTGCGGCCGCCGCCGCCCGCGGCCCAGGGATCTCAGCATGCGGCACCGGCGGCTGGGGCAATGCGCGTGCTAGCCGCCCTCGCCGCCCCATCGCTCCGGATGGCGTCGTCGCCGACATGTTGCCCGGACGCCTCCCGCACGGCTCTCTCTCGTCTTCGTGCCTGTGGACTCCCTACTCTACTTACGCGGCCCAGCCACGACCCGCGGGGCGGCCCTTTAGCCTCAGCACACCCGCGCTCCGGACCTGCTCGAGAACCCTTGGCTCTCCGACTCTTAGCTCGTTCTCAGACGACTGTTCTTCTTCCTCAAGCTCCGGCTGAGCTCACTTTGTAACCGCATTCATTCTCCCACCTAGCCATACACACAGGGAGTAGGTATTACGCTCCGGCGGCCTGAACCGTATAATATCCTCCTGTCTCCTCTGTGTGCCACTGTTTCTCGTCTCTCCAATGCCTCGTACACCTGAGAACCACTCCCCTGGCCAATCTCAAAAGGGGTCTCCGACTTCCGCTCGTCGAGGTTTTCGGTCCTCCGACATCTGTGAGGAAGTTGAAGAGGTTTGTTGCTCAGTTAACACTGCAACCCCCTCAGGCTAAATATTTGCATAAGCCTGAAGAACGAATGAGCATCGCGCATTTTAAGCCTTATACTATCATGAGGTTCATGTGCAATAAGGAAGCGCTGATAACGAAGATGCTAGTTGATGGGGGGGGCAGCGTTAATCTCCTGCCGTATGCTACATATACGAAGCTGGGGAAAACCGCCGAAAGATCTGCTCAATGCACCCTCTGGTTTAAAACAAAGATTTTGGCGGGCTCCATCGGCGCGAAAGGCGTGTTAAAGTGATATGATTAACAGTGGAAAACAAGGACGCGGTTGCCTCTACACGTTTTTCGTTATCGATGAATAGGATCATATAGTCTACCCTTTGGCAGGATTGGATTAACGCACCACTGTTGCGTGCCCTCGACGATGCATTAGAGTTTAATACAGTGGCAAGTTACCAAGTTGAGGTAATCTAGCAGATATTCAATCGACCAATGTTGCAATTGAGACTGAGTTACCCGATCTGGGAGGCAGATGGTGTGATGTTTGTCGGAAAAGTGTGGAAGGGGATTATTTAAGATTCACCAGTCGGGAGATGCAGCCGATTCGGCAAGTCGGCTCAGAATATTACTCTGAATGGGCACTATTGAGAGTTCGAAGGGAAGTTGGACGAAGGATTTAGTCGGCTGATGATTTGGAAGAAATGATATAGGACCAGGAGATAGGCAAGGCCGACGTACATAAGTAAAAGATGTGTCTAAATTCCGAAAGAATTAATAAAATTGCTGAAAGAGCATCGGGATTGTTTTGCTTGGAATATCAGAAATACCAGGATTTGAGTAGATCAATTGTTGGAACATCGGCTTCCTATTAACCCAGGATATCGGCGTTTAAACAGGCCAGGAGGTTTAAATGCGGGTTGATGAGCCAATCAAAGCAGAGATCACAGTTATATGATGCAAGTTTATAAGGCCATGCGATATGCTGAGTGGTTTCTATATCGTCCGTGGAAAAGAAAATGAAAATTGAGAATATCGTATAATTTCTGGGATTTGAATAAGGCTACTCCCAAGATGAGTACCAATGCCGATTAGCAGATTTTGTTGGTGGATACACGGCATCACAGGCCACAAGATTATTAGCTTCATGGATGGCAATGCAGGATACAACCAATTTTTATGGCAGAGGAAGACATTACATAAGACTGCGTTTCTGTCCTGGAGCTATCGGCTATATGAGTGGTAATTACGTTCGGATTAAAGTGCCGGTGCGACATATCAGATTGCGATGAATTATATATGATTCATGATCTCATCGGCTTATGGTGGAAATTTACATCGATATGTGGTAGTTAAATCAAGAGTGATGAAGCCATGTAGCCGATTTGCGAAACAGTGTTGGAAAGGGCAAAGAATACAGATTAAGGATGAATCCCAATAAATGCGCTTTTGGTGTATCGGCTGGGCAGTTCTTGGTTTTATGGTTCAAGCGGGGAATTGAAGTAGTCAACGGAGCATCAGAGCCATCAAGAATACAGAACACCAAGCAACAAGACAGAGCTACAGTCGTTGATCGCAGGATTAATTTTGTAAGGAGATTCATATCAATTTGTCAGGAAGGATTGAGCTTTTTACTCCGTTGTTGAAATTGAAAGCCGATCAAGAGTAATCGTTATGGGGGGAGCAGCAAAGGCATTGATGAATTAAGAGTTATCTAAGTTCCCCACCTGTTTTTTCGCCACAGAAAGGTGCCCGTTCAAGTTATACTTATCGGCTGATGAAAAATCATCGGTCAATTTTGATACAGGAATTTGAAGAAAAGAGCAAGTTGTGTTCTATCTTAGCAGCAACGCTTTGGATGCTGAAACGAGATATCCTACGGTGGAAAATTATGCCTTTGTTTATTATTTTCCGTGTACAAGTTACAGGCATTACATCTATCGGCTGAGTGTACATGGTGTAGGCCGATGTGGTAAAATATCTGTTACGCTCCAGTTTTAAAAGGGCGAGTTGGTAACTGGATTTTTGCATTAACGGAGTTGACTTGAGATATGAATCGGCTAAGGTGATCAAGGGACAAGCAGCTGGCTGATTTCAATTGTTCAACAGAGGGTTCTATGAAAATTGTGGAACCGATCCCATGGACTTTGTTTTTTGATGAATCGGTTTGCAAGCATGGATCTGATATAGGATTGTGGTATTGTACCGCCTCGGGGGGCAAGTTTGAGTTTGCCTTTACAATTAAACCCATCGGCAATAATCAGGCAGAATACGAAGCGGTGCTGAAAGGACTTCAACTTTTAAAGGAGATGGGGGGTCAATATGCATAGAGATTGTTGGGATTCCTTATTAGGTCAAGCAGTTATCTGGGGAGTATGAATCATGGATGATATTTGAAGATCGTACCATGAAGAATCAGAGATCGTTGAAGAATTCAAGATGTATCGTTGGATCATATCCTAGAGAACAGAATTAGAAGCTAATGATCTTGCACCAAATTGCTTCGGGTTATCGGCTGAATAAACGGATTGAGGTTGAAATAGCTGATAGTGATATCCAGAATAGACCGATGATTGGAGACAGGAAAATAATTGATTATTTGCAGAATCCATCGCAGTCGTTTCTTGGAAACTTCGGTATATGAGCTCTAAGTATGTTTGCTTGATGGAGAATTATATTATCGACTTTGAGGGATTCTGTTGAGATGCCTAAATTTGAAGAAGCCAAAGTGGTTATGTGCGAAGTGCATGATGGTATTTGTGGAACTCATCCAATCGGCTCATAAGATGAAGTGGATATTTGAGAAGAGTAGGATACTTTTGGCCGACAATGCTGGGGATTGCTTCAGTATCTAAAGGATGTCAGATTGCCAGAAGTTTGGAAATATACAGCGAGCACAGCATCGGGCTATGAAATCCTACAATCAACTACGTGGCTGTTCAGAGGATGGGGAATTGATATGATCAGCCAGGTTTATCTCCGTCGAGTACTGTTGAGGGCATAAATTTCATATTGGCGATGGGGCAACGGATTATTTTACAAGTGGGTAGAGCGATTCCTTTGAGAGGTCACGTCCAGGATGCGATTGAGTTTGTAAAGGGCATATATTTATTGGTTTGGAATTCCTTAGACTATAACTACCGATCAGGGGTCTATTTTTGTGTCCGATGAGTTTCAACAATTTGCTGCCAGTATGGGAATTAAGTTATGAATTCATCACTTTATTATGCTCAAGCTAGTTTTCTGTATGTGTACAGGCGAAAGCTCGAATACAGAGTTTGATCAATTAAGTTAAGCGGAAGATTGATGAACAGCCGCGGAGATGGCATACTACCATTAGCTGATTCATTGTGGCTATCGGATGGCATTCACGGATCTAACTCGAATGCCACATATCAGTTGGTATAAAATGGACCTGAAGCAGTTTTGCTTGGAGAGCTAACATCGCTCTAGGAGAATTTCTTTGCAAAATCAACTGACAGCCGATGATTATTATACTTTGATGACAGATGAACTTGAGGATCTGGCTCAGAATAGGTTAAGGGCGTTGGAAAGGATCAAGGAACTAAAGCTAGGGGGCTAGGGCATTATAACAAAAAGGTGATGGAAAATCGTTCGCTGAGGGAATCTTGTGTGGAAGTTGATTTTTGCGATTGGGTCCAAAGATGGTAAATTTGGAAAGTGGTCACCTAATTGAGGGGTCTATCGGATTAATCGTTGTGTACCTGGCAATGCTTATATATTGAAGATCTCGAGGGGACAGAATTGCTAAGGCACTTGTGTGACGCCGAGAAACCGCCGGGGCCGACGATCGGTTCGGCGTCTGAGAGCACGGAAGCCTGAGAGATTTGCTTCACTCAACATGTGCAGGTCCTAAATCTTGAGGTTCTAGGCATGCAGTCAATTTGCGACCCTGCAAATTGACAAGGAGATAGAAAATATTAGATCAATGAGCCAATCGGCTGGAAGCCGATCTGGACTCGTCTCACTCGGCCGATGCGATAGAACTATAGCACTTATACACTGACTGGAAGCGATGATGCACGAATGAGTAACTAATAATGATAAGCAAATATCCAAACTAGCCGATCACCGAAGGAATACTTGAAATCGCTATAAAACTAATAAAAGTAGCAGACAGAATGCGTAAATAAATAGATTGAATAAACTTCAGCCGATTGTGATTATAAATTACTACGTCGCCCAAAGATGCTGCCCGCACCGTGCGAGGGCCCTTGCTCGTGCCCGCGCCCGGATCCTCGCTGCTATCTGTGCCCGTGCTCGAGCTTTGCTCATGCTCGTGCCCGAGTGTTTTTGTTATCGTTTTTTTGCCTCGCACGCTTCCGTGTCTGTGCCCGGGGTTTTGCCTGTGCCCGCGCCCGGGTCCTTGCATGCTGTTCGTGCCCGTGCCCAGGTCCTCGCCTGTGCTCGCGCCCGGTCCTCACCATAGGGAACAACCCGAGATATGCAATTTCATGTCGCCCCGACTGGCAGCGATTTTCTAAACATGTTTGTGACAAATCGGCTGGATATAAAGATAACTTATCAGATAAGCATTCGATAAAACATCGCATAAAACCCATCGGCTATTAAGAGTAAAGTTAATTACAACAGTCTAGTAGATCGGACCAACCATTGCAGCACAGACTGATGATGATAGCAAGACCTCGATGAGCCGATAGATCTAATGCGATCGTGATGTAAACCATGATAACTTATCGGCTATACATCCTGATTAAGTTGCGCACAAATTATCCTACAGGAACGATTTATCACTGGCAGTTTAAGTAGTCGGACCCAACGATCAGCACAAACTGGATGATAAATCGCTCCCAGTAAGCCGATAAGATCTGCGCCGCGTGATGTGATATCACCTAATCGATCTATGAGATAACTAAACTGATGCAGCATAGATAAAATCGATATATCGTGGTAAGCCGTCCACCGTAAACCGACTAGAATATCAGACTAACTGAGGAATCCTAGCCGTGCGGTGGCGGGGTACGGACTTACCCTCTCGCAGGAGGTCGAACTTAACCGATGCAGCCCGCTCGAGAATCAAGAACCCATCGAAGGGTGGTGATGCACCGAAATTATATGATCTGATTGATGTAGAACTGATTACAAGCAGGGCATACGTATTATACCCTGTTGATACGAGTCCTTATGGACACGGTACATGATTCCTAATTACAAAAGGAAACATTAACAGGACCCGAACGGACGATGAGGTCAGGTTTCCTAAAATAAATCTTATTTGCTAATAAAATTGCCCATTAACTGCCTAATTAATAATCTGGCATACTGTTTCGTCTTGGTCATGTTTTAATCTTCCTCCTGGATACATCGGTCCCTCTGATCAATCCGTAGTTAACTGTAATTTTCTTTATTTTGGGCTTGACCGAATCTGATACAGAGACCATACCAAATTTTGGTTAACACATGCCCCAATTTCGGAGTTCTTCATAGGATTTGAAATTCTTTTATTTTGGGCCTTCAGATTCCTTCCATATCGAGACGCGCCCAAGTAGCCCACTGCCTTAATTGTTTGAAACAGTGCGAACGGCCTCATTCCGCCGGTCATCATGCTCTATAAACCGCTTCGTCTCTCTAGCCCTTTTTTACGCTTTCACATCACCAGAGCACTACCGCTTCTTCTTCCAAGACCTCGACGGAACTCCGGCGAACTCAGACGAACCGTCGCAACTCTTATCTTCGACCACTGATTCCCGCTCTCTTCTGGCGCAATGGCCTCAGCATCCGCAGTCCCCGAGGTAATCTTTCTATCCGATCGTTTCTCCCTGATTCTGTAGCTTAGATGAATCCAATCTGCCATGTTCTTCACCTGTTCTTCATCGTGTTCTTGTTTACTGTAGAACCTTAGGAACCAAGTTCTGATCCCAGCCGCCGATTACCCAAATTTCTTCTATCATGGCCCAATAGGTAGCGAGGATCCCACAGATTTATCAGCGCTGAGACCAACGCATTCTTTCAAGACTCCGCCATGTTAGTCAGTGATTAGACCAATAGCTTCAGATCATGGCCGAGCAAGCTTCCTGGGTGGAGGGACTGGTATATTAGTATCCGGCCGCGAAGAGAACCCTCTGGGAAGAATCAACATCGGCCATTGCATGAACCTTTCTCTGGCCGATATGGAAAAGAACGAACCCTTGCTTGCATCGGCTTCATATTTCTGGTCAGATGCTCTCAACGCCTTCATGTTTGGGCACGGACCGATGACCCCCACCTTGATGGATGTGATTATGCTCACCTGCCTCGACACGACGAACTACATCAATCCCTTCAGGCTCCGATTCAAGCCTGCTCATCGGCTTCAAGCGAAGAACATTGGTGGCTGATCCAGGTATATATCAATCCACAACAAGGGAACTGGACCAGTCGACGATCGGGAACATGTCGCCTTTTTGAACTTGTGGCTGGAACGGTTTGTTTTTGGTGGTGCAACCCTCGGCCCAACGACCAACATGCAATGTCTAGCAGAGTGTTTGGCCGATCGGAAACAAATCCCCTTGGGGCAATACCTCCTCAGCGCCACTTATCAGCTGCTACATCAAGTAGCGACCAAGCTATCGGCCGGCCAGCCCATCGGACATATTGGGGGTCCTTGTGGTTTGTGCAGCTATGGCTCAACGTCTACACCTCCAAGGCCTTTTCTGAGACTTCTTTTCTTAACCAATCCTTTCCAGCCGATCATACAGAAGACCAGGATCCTACTTACCGCCGATGTATCTCCATGGGCGAAGCTGCATCGGCTCTCCCTGGCGGCAAGATAACACCTGCTGGACTCAGTCAATGGTTCAAGGGGTTTTATTACGGCTTCACCAAGGAGGCCACACTTTGGTTTGCATACAATGATGCATCGTCATTCGAAATGCCTTCCAACTTCAACCCACTCGATGCTCTAGAAGACGATGAGTCGAAGGCCATATTTCTATCGGCCGTTACCCCCTGTCTGCTGCCGACTGGCTTTTCTTTGGGCCGATCACAACCATCATATGAATTCTACCATCCATCGGTCGGCTCCCATCAGCTTGGTCTTGGTCAACTTCCGATCGGCCTATTCTTCATCGACAAACTTCAAGCCCGGGGCAACGTCAACAATGCCCTAGAGTATGATCGGATGCGTACCTTAACAGAATCTCTTCCCTGGCGCCGCCACCGAGGTGAATGTATGTACCGCCAACACAAAGCTTTTTGCCCGATGGTGGTCAGAATGGAGGAGACATCTATTCAACTTAGCGGCCATCCACTACTATTCTCGCCTCAATGCCGACTACATCGAATCCGATGACGAGGTAACACCCATAAGCCTTAATCATCATCTCCGATCATCTCTCACTCTTAATTTTGCAGGCTGCCAACGTCGAGCCCCCAATGACAAGCACTAGTGGTCGGCCGATCATGTATCAACCCCCATCGGCCACTCCGAACTTAGGGCGCGATGCTCCCTCTCCATCGGCTCTCCTCTAGGTGCCCCGGTCGACAGGACAGAAGCGCAAAAAGCTGGCACATCGCCCTTCCCTCAAGAAGCAGAAAACCAATGCCGATGTCATGGTCACGACGCCACCTACTCCCCAAACAACATCGGCCCCCTCATCTCCTCGGGTATGTGCTAAGTCTTGATATCATTATCTGTTTTCCATCTTTTTCATCAATTTCATTTTCAGCTCGAGTCATCAGCCCTTGAACCTCAACCTTCTACTGACATCCCTCCAAGCACCGAGCCGATGATTTCTCTAGCTGCTCCAATCTCAGCACCCAGTCCCCAAGCCGTTGATGAGGCTGTTCCTACTACATCGCCTGACATCGGCCGTTCTGAAGAACAACCTACCCATCCACTTGAAGCCGATGCCACCCAAGCTGCCGATGCCCTACCTCAGGTAATCTCTCTATATCCATACTTCATTTTTTAACTCTTCACTGATCCTTGTACCGATGTCAATTTGCAGTCCTTAGCTGATTTGTTCTCCTTCGACATCGGCAAGTACTTAGAGGCAGAAGAAGCAACAGCCACCAGCGCGGCAACCAAACCATCCTTCCCAGCCGATGTGCGCGAGTACTTGACGAATATCATCAGTTGGCTGGAAAATCCAATCGACGCACTAGTGGAAGACTGCGGGCCGATCCGAGCAAGACTTGCAGATATTGAACATCATTTGCCCGAAGAACTCATCGACGCACTGACTCCCGCGGCATATCTGGAATCTCATAGATTCAGACTCATCAAGCTCAGGCAACGCATGGCCAATCGTGCTGACCAACAAAAGATAACCCAAGATATCCAAGTCGATCGGCTGTCAGCCCAAACAGAGAAGAAAAAGTTTGATGACATGGTAACTGCCCCTCAAGAGCTCCAATCCAAATTGGACCAACTGAAGAAAAAGGAGGCCGATTTACTGGCAGAACTTGAAAACATTCGTAAGGATCTTGAAACAACAGAATCCCAGCTTATCGGCCTGCCACAAGCTATACAAGACCAAGAGGCTAAGGTTGCAGCAACGGTGCGTCAAGTCGTTCATTGGCGCAAAAATTTGAAGACCATCCCGGGCTCCGATGAAGACGACATTCGTGCTATCAATGAGATTGCGCGTGCTATCAATGAGATTGCGCGTGCGATCGAAACAATTCAGAACTTTTTGTAAAACCTTGATACTATTGATGTTGCTCCGGAACACACCGATAATCTTTTGCTATAACATAATCTAATCGGCACTGTTGCTTGTTTCTTTCAATTGTCCCTTAATATTTTTGTCTGTTTGATCTAAAGGCGATATCAATTGATATCGGCTATCTTTAGGCGATGCAAAAACATCGGCTTTCTGAACTGTTTTAGAAATCGGCCGCGTCCAGCCAATTCAGGAGTTAATCCAAATGCTCGGATAGTACTTCTTGAGATATTTCCCATTAAGCGCTTTAGCAAACTCCATCCCCCCAAGATCTTCTAGTATATAAGCATTACCAGGCACACAACGATTAATCTGATAGAGCCCTTCCCAATTAGGCGACCACTTTCCAAACTTGTTATCTTTGGACCCGATCGGCAAAATCAATTTCCATACAAGATCTCCCTCGGCAAACGATTTATTCACCACTTTTTTGCTATAATGCCTAGTTGCCTTAGCCTTGTTTTCCTTGATCCTCTCCAGCGCCCTTAGCCGATTCTGAGCCAAATCTTCAAGTTCATCTATCATTAAGTTATAATAATCATCGGCTGTTAATTGATTTTGCAAAGAAATCCTCCTAAAGCCGATGTTAGTCTCCCAAGGCAAAACTGCTTCATGTCCATACACTAGTTGGTAAGGTGGCACCCGGGTAGATGCATGACACGCCATCTGATATGCCCATAACGAATCGGCTAACGTAGTATGCCATCTTCGCGGCTGTTCATCAATCTTCCGCTTAATCAACTTGATCAAACTCTTATTAGAAGCTTCCGCCTGTCCATTAGCCTGAGCATAATAAGGCGATGAATTTAATAACTTGATTCCCATACTGGCAGCAAACTGTTGAAACTCATCGGACACGAAAATAGATCCCTGAGCAGTAGTTATTGTCTAAGGAATCCCAAACCGATAAATTATGTGCTCCTTTACAAATTCGATCGCTTCTTTGGACGTAACTTTCTTCAAAGGAATCGCTTCTACCCACTTCGTAAAATAATCTGTTGCTGCCAATATGAACTTATGTCCTTTACTTGATGGAGGAAAAACCTGGCCGATCATGTCAATTCCCCATCCCCTGAACGGCCACGGCTTGATGATAGGATTCATAGCCGATGCTGGTGCCCGCTGTATATTCCAAACTTCTGGCAATCTTGACATCCTTTATAGTACCTGAAGCAATCTTCCAGCATTGTCGGCCAAAAATACCCTACTCTTCTCAACAACCACTTCATCTTATGAGCCGATTGATGAGTCCCACAAACGCCTTCATGCACCTCGCACATAACCACTTTGCCTTCTTCCAAATTCATGCACCTTAGCAGAACTCCCTCAAAAGTCCGATAATATAATTCTCCATCAAGCAACACATATTTAGTAGCTTTATACCGAAGCTTCCTAGAAACCAATTGCGACGGATTTTGCAGATAACCAATTATTTCCTATCTCCAATCATCGGCTTTATCCTGAATATCATTATCGGCTATTTCAACCTCAACCTGTCTACTCAGCCGATAACCAGAAGCAATTTGTGCAAGATCATTGGCTTCTAAATTCTGTTCTCTAGGGATATGATCCACTGATACCATCTTGAAATCCTTCAACAAATCCATACATTCCTCATAATACGATCTCAAAATATCATCCCTGCACTCATATTCCCCAGACAACTGCTTGATCACCAACAAGGAATCACCAACAATCTCTACGATATTGGCTCCGATCTCCTTTAAAAGTTGAAGTCCTTTTAATACCACCTCGTATTCCGCTTGATTATTAGTCCGATAAGGTTTAATTGTAAAAGCAAACTCAAAACGTGCCCCCCGAGGTGATACAATGACCAAGCCAATACCAGATCCATGCATGCACACTGATCCATCAAAAAACAAAGTCCATGGGATCAGCTCCACATAATTCTCACAATCCCCTCTGTGCTGCACAATGAAATCGGCCACCGCTTGTCCCTTGATCGCTTTAGCTGATTCATATCTCAAGTCAAACTCGGTCAAGGCAAAGATCCATTTACCAACTCACCCTTTCAAAACTGGAGCCGACAACATATACTTCACCACATTGGCCTTGCAAATCACTGTGCACTCAACCGACAGGATATAATGCCTCAACTTTGTACATGAGAAATACAGACAAAGGCATAATTTCTCCACCGCAGGATATCTTGTTTCAGCATCCAAAAGTCTTCTGCTTAAATAGAACACAACTCGCTCCTTGCCTTCAAACTCTTGAATTAAAACAGACCCGATGGATTTCTCATCGGCTAATAAGTATAATTTGAACGGCACTCCTTTCTGCGGTGGAATTAGAACAGGTGGGGAACTCAAATAACTCTTAATTCCATCGAATGCCTTCTGCTGATCTGCCCCCCACACAAACTCTTGATCGGCTTTCAACTTCAATAACGGAGTGAAAGATTCAATCCTTCCTGACAAATTTGATATAAATCTCCTTACAAAATTAATCTTGCCGATCAATGACTGTAACTCTGTCTTGTTGCTTGGTGGCTCTATAGTCTTAATGGCTCTGATGCTCCGTTGACTAACTTCAATTCCTCATTCATGAACCATAAAACCCAAAAACTGCCCAGCCGATACACCAAAAGCACATTTGTTGGGATTCATCCTTAGTCCGTATTTCTTGGCCCTTTCCAGCACTTTTCGCAAATCGGCTATATGGCTTTCCTCACTCTTAGACTTAACCACCACATCATCAATGTAAATCTCCACTAGCAAGCCGATGAGATCATGAAATATATAATTCATTGCCCTCTGATAAGTCGCACTGGCACTTTTTAACCCAAACATCATTACTACCCACTCATATAAGCCGATAGCTCCAAGACACCGAAACGCAGTCTTGTGTATATCTTCCTCTGCCATAAAAATCTGATTGTATCCTGCATTGCTGTCCATGAAGCTAATAATCTTGTGGCCTGATGCTGCATCCACCAATAAATCTGCTATCGGCATCGGGTACTCATCCTTGGGGGTAGCTTTATTTAAATCTCGGAAATCGATACATATCCTCAATTTTCCATTCTTCTTTTCTACCGGGACGATATTAGAAACCCACTCAGCATATCGGCACGGCCTTATAAACTTGGCATCATATAACCTTGTAATTTCTGCTTTGATTGGCTCATATAATTCTGCCTTAAACCTCCTTGGAGCCTGTTTGAACGGCCGATATCCTGGTTTAATGGGTAGCCGATGTTCAACAATTGATCGGCTTAATCCTGTCATCTCATGATATTCCCAAGCGAAACAATCCCGATACTCCTTCAACAGTGTTATCAATTCTTCTCGAAGTTCAGGGCATAACCTTTTGCTTATGTACGTCGGCCTTGGCTTATCTCCTGGTCCTATGTCGATCTCCTCTAAGTCATCGGCCGATGTAAACCCTTGTCCCAGTTTCCCCTCGAAATCTTCAATAGAGCCCATCAGAGTAACAGCTCGGAGCCGACTTGCTGAATCGGCTGTATCCCTTGGCTGGTGACTTTAAGATAATCTCCTTCCCACGCTTTCCCGGACAAACAATCAACTCCATCTGCTTCCCAGACCGGCAAATCGGTCATTGCAATGTTGGTTGACCGATCTGCTAGGACTACCTCGACTTGATCTCCTTGCCACTGTATCAAACATTGATGCATCGTCGAGGGCACGCAACAGTTCGCGTGAATCCAATCCCTGCGAAGAAGCAGACTATATGATCCTTTTCCATCAATAATGAAAAACGTGGTAGGTAATGTCTTGTTTCCCACTGTCAACTCCACGTTCAACATGCCTTTTGCCTCTGATGAATTCCCATCGAAGTCTTTTAACACCATATTCGTCTTGATCAAATCTTCGGCAGTTTTCCCCAATTTTCGAAACGTAGCATGAGGCATTAGATCAACAGCTGCTCCCCCATCAACTAGCATCTTCATCATCGGCTTCCCATTCACATAGCCCTTGATATATAATGGCTTTAAGTGCCGATGCTCTGATTCCTCAGGTTTATCAAATACAGCCTGATCGGGTTGCAACGTTAGTTGAGCGAAAACTTCTTCATGGCCTTCCTCATCCGATGAAAGTGTTTTATACTGCCGAGGTAAAAAGAAAACCATATTTACTGGAGCCGATCGATCGACTTCATCGTCCTTCCTCTTCACACGCCATACTCGTTTAGTTCTCTTGTGACGATGATCGGCTTCTTCTTGATCTTGCCTCTGTTCTTCCTGTTGCTCTCAGTGTCGTAGCCGTTGTGCCCTTCTCTTCTGATTCTTTGTGAATATTCCGCTAGGACACCACTGAGGATTTTGGATTTGTTTTCCATGTACTTCCTCTTTATTTTCTTCAAAGAATTCTTCGTGGACCGGCCCTAATGGGCTATGTACTGACGCTCGTCTCCTAGGTGGCCGATCCTGCGAAGAACCTTCTTGCTGATCCCGCTAAAACCTCAGATTATCGCACTCAGCGCAATCTTCAATTGATGGCAATCTCATCCCTTGATCCCAGCAGAAACGGAAGAACGGGCAATTCCAATGCGGATTATATCTTTCCACATCCGGCTCGATCCACTGTTCTTCGTACTTTGAATATTTTTCTATCATGCCTGATGAAGTAATCCTTGATTTTCTATGATCCACATGCCTTCCTTCATCGGCTTGAGTCCTTGACGACGATCCCGCAAAAACCATGTTCACGGGGAACGGGTGTCCGTCGATTTTCATTGGCCTTTTGTCTTCGAATTTGATTCTTCCTTGCTCAACAGCCGACTGAATTTGTTGCCGAAAAACTTTGCACTCATTGGTGTGATGCGATATCGTATTGTGCCACTTGCAATATCTCTTCTTCTTCAGTTCTTCGGCCGACGGAATTACGTGGTTTGGCGGAAGTTGTATCTGTTTCTCCTGTAACAGTAGATCAAAGATTTTATCGGCTTTATTAATGTCAAAATCATACCGCTCTTCCTTGCCGATATCCTTGACCCACGGGCATGATACTGATTTTTTGTTCCTAGCCCACTCCGCAAATCCGACTTCAGCATCGGATCCCTCATCGTCTGAGTCCGATGAATAAACCTGTACCTGAGCAACCCTTCTCTGATATTTATCTTTTTTCACCTCTTGAAATCGGCTTTCATGAGCCGATACCTTCTGTACCAGGTGCGCCAGGGACTCGAACTCCTGTGATGAAAACCTCTCCTTGATTGGCGCTAAGAGACCCTGGAAAGCCAAATCGGCTAGATGTCCATCGCTCAGGTTCAGACTGTAACATCGGTTTCTAATGTCCCGAAATCGCTGAACATATTCCGGTATCGTTTCATCTGGTCTCTGTCTAACCGATGTTAGATATGTCAGTCTCATCTCATGGATCCCAGCAAAGAAGTATTTGTGAGACTGTTTTTCTAGATCGGCCCATCCCCGAACTGAATTCGGTGGTAATGAAGAGAACCACGTAAAAGCCGATCTAGATAGCGACAAGGGGAAAAACCTAACTCTCAGAGCCTCTTCAGCCGATGCCTCTCCGCACTGTGCCAGGAATCGGCTAATGTGCTCTACTGTAGATGTGCTGTCTTGTCCTGAGAACTTAGAGAAATCCGGGACTCTGTATCGGTGTGGTAATGGGACTCTGTCGAACCACTCAGGATATGGATGCCGATACATAAATGTTTGCTCCTTGGGCTTGATCCCAAACTGTTCCCTTACTATCTCTGCGACCCTTGCCGACAAATCTTCCTCCCTTGGGATCTCCTGTTGATACTGTATAGGTGGAGTTGGTTGCCGATTCTGTCTAGGATATTCTCTCTGGTAACTAGCTGGATCGGCCCCACCTCCTAGATAATTTTGTTGATATCCCCCATAATAAGCAGACCGATGGTATCCAGCAGGAATATCTTGTTGCCCCCCAGCCTAGTTCTGTGTAAACAGGTTTTCCGGTATGTCTCTGTTTATCCCATAAGTAACCTGATTGGGCTCCATCTTTGGCGGGAAATAGACAGGACCTCGAGTAGGCTCTTGAACAATTGATCCATCCACCGTCTTCTTTATGAGATTATGAAGCGTGTTCACCAGGATCCTGGATTGATTGATGAGCGCGTGATGAACTGCTTCATTCACTATCTCCTGTAAGGGTTTTATTGGTGGACTTTTAGGTGGTGTGTGGCTCGATTCTCCAACCAAAACTGGTTTCGAAAATTGAGATTTCTGCATCGGCCCTTGTCTTGTCATGCTGAAGGATTCCAAGCAAAGCTTCTGAAAATTGGCCATATTTTGCTCGACTTGCTGTCTTTGCTCATCTGTTAAATCTTCCATGTTGACCGGAATTACGTTGTCTGTTTTGATCTCTTCTCCGGCCATGTTGCAATTCCGATTAAAACTTTGTACCGAAACTTCGCGTCCCACCAGGCGTGCCAAAAACGTGTTGACGCCGAAAACCGCCGGGGGCCAACGATCTGGTTCGGCGTCTGGAGACACGCGAAGGTCTGGGAGATTTGCTTCACTCCAGTGCAGGTCCTAAAATCTTGAGGTTCGTAGGCGTGCCAGTCAATTTGACCCTGCAATTGACAATGAGATAGAAAATGTTAGATCAATGAGCCAATCGGCTGGAAGCCGATCTGGACTCGTCTTGTGGGTGCCATGGGCCCCGGGTACCTCATGACAAGCATATGGGCCACTCGGATAGAGGATGGGCCTAGCCTTGTAATTAGAGATATAGCTAGATTCGGCAGACTTCGCCTTGTATAGAAAGGAATATACAGTCCTAGTCGGGTACGTTATATCTCTAAGGGGAGATCTCCTAGTCGTAATCCGATGGGGACTCCTACCTTGTAACCTTGTCCCCCAGTATATAAGGGGAGGCAGGGCGCCCCATGAGGGCAGAAGAGCTCATAGAAGCACACGGCCATACAGTTCATCAGAACTACCACCGTATATCCTCAAAGGAATACATATAAACTGGACGTAGGGTATTACCTCACATCGAGGGCCTGAACCAGTATAAAATCTCCCTGTGTTCCTTTGCAATCCACCGAGTTTCCATCCGTCGAGTAGCCCCATATATTTATTGCCGGTGTAAAACATCGACAGTTGGCGCGCCAGGTAGGGGCTTCGGCGCGATCTACATCTACAAGCTCGATGGATCCAGCAACCGAAGTCGACGGCGGCAAACTCCCCCCCGGAGATACAATCGCATTCAGAAGCCTTGACTTCGTCGCCGACCAGATCGGCAATCTCACCCCGGCCGACACGGACCCGATCCAACCGGCCGAGGAACCAGCTGACTCCGCGCCAGTCGGCCCACACGACGCTGCGGCAATCTTCGACGACATGCTGTGGCGATCTCCAATACGCCCGAGTCCAGGGACAACTCTTCCTTTCAGTGTTCGACTCGGACTCGGTTCTGAGCCGGCCGAGATCGGGCCGAGAAGGGAAGAGATCATCAACTTCCCGTTCGGACTCAGCGACGCCACGGATATCTACAATCTACATCCGACGCGGCAAACCCGATCCCCTGGAGTTCGACTCGGATACGGCTCCGAGCCGCTCGAGATCGGATCTAGGGAGGTCGGAGTTGTAATCACCCCCATCAACTATTCCGACTACGACTCTCAGTCGGACTACGACTCCCAGTCAGATTCCGACTCCAAGTCGGATACCAGCTCGGCAAGCTTCACTCCGCCGCGAGAAATTTTCATGGCATCCAGAGGCTCTACTCCTATTCAGGAATCATGCCGACGACACGAGCCACAAGAGGAGGAGGCCTGCCGACTGCAAGAACAACAGGAGGAAGAAGCAAGACGCCTGCACGCCCGCAACGACGATCTACGCAAGGCTGAGCAAACCGCTCAGCAGCAAATCCTCCAAACCCGAGTCGGCGACCACGATGTCTTCGTTACTCCCCAACAGAACATCGTGGCCGCTGCAACCCTACTGGACACAGTCCAGCTTGGGCCTGATCATCAGGCCACCCCGACGATCGCAAGGATAAAAGCCATGCTTACCGCTGCTGCATGTCAGCAGCACCAACAGTCGGGAGATACCCTCATACCGACCAACCGGTCGGCATCCCCAATGGCAGTCTCGTCTACCTCAAAGCGATGCCGAGTGGCCGGCTCTAGTCAGCTGCACACGGAGTCACGCCAAACGTCATTCGGCAACCCAAACAACAACCGGCAACGTCGAAGTGACCGTCGGGACAACCGGGATCTCCGAGGCCAACTATGGCGTGATCTTCGGCAGGACACCAATGCTCGGTGCCGCGAACGAGAAGAAGATGAGCAACGCCAACTGGAAGACGAGAACGAGCATTTCGGCCTCCACCACGAGTGGTTTCGCCGCCGTAGTCGGGGTCGGAGTCCTCATGAAGACGAAGGCATACCGGCCTTCACCCAGGAGCTACAACAGGTCGACTGGCCGTCGGGTTTCAAGCCTACAAGCATCGAAAAATACGATGGCAAGACCAATCCCGAGTCCTGGCTCACGGTCTACACTCTGGCGATCCGAGCAGCTGGGGGAAATCACAAAGTCATGGCTAACTACCTCCCAGTTGCTCTAGCCGACTCAGCGAGGACATGGCTAACAGGACTCCCAAAGCGATCAATCGGCTCTTGGGGAGAACTCCGGGAACGGTTCATCACCAACTTCCAGGGAACATACGAGAGGCCATCTTCCGAGTACGACCTATATCAGTTGCGCCAAAGGAAGAACGAGTCTCTTCGTGACTTCATCAAGAGGTTTTCTGAGAAGAGGAACTCAATCCCGAAGATCAAGGACGAGGTCGTCATCGCCGCCTTTCGAAAAGGAGTCAAAGACACCTCGTTCATCGACAAGTTCACGCGGAAGCCTCCCAACTCTGTCAAGGCCCTATTCGACATGGCAAACAAGTACGCCGACTCGGCCCACGCTGTTGCCGAGGCCCTCGACGACAACAAGTCACCCTGACAGAAGAAGCGGGGCGACACCAACGACGCGGTCCCGACTAAAGCTGGGAATCACAAACGCAAGTCGGACGGCCTCATTGTGGCAGTCGGTCACAATCGTCTTCGACTTCCTACAACTGAAGATTATCAGGACAACAAGTGACATGCTCGGGGGCTCACAAGCTCAAACGCAAGGATGGCATCCCCACTCCGAAATACCGAACAGGTAAGTCGCTTCCTGATAAATATTTCTTCACTCGGCTTTACCAATGCCGCAGCCGCTTACACCTAATAGGTGCATAAGCCGCACTCTTCTCTGTTTTTGCTCTTAAATGATTGCAAAAGTACTCGAATAGCATAAATCCTGATCCGTGAAACTTTGCTCCATGAAAGACGAACTCGAGTCACCCAAAACGCGTGTCTGGGAAAGAGCCATGAGCCAACTCCCGACGCTAGGGGGCTATGACTAGTCGGGCAGAGTGCTTAAACGTAAGGGGTCAACTACTTGGGGAAATTAATATCAATAAGAGGAAGAACATGAATTTACATATATTGTAAAATACATTTTATTCGGATGATTGTTTTCATCATCAGATGCTACTCATCCGATATTTTTATATTGCAGGCCCAGCTCCGGATATGCGTGACAGGAACTCAGGGCTTCGAGCCTATCTCCTACGCTCGGGGGCTGGACAAGTCTGCCGAAATACACTCGGGATGCTCCATGAGGGCTACTTACCGAGTACTTGCGCCAGTCGGGACGTCATCTTCCCCGACTACGCTCCATGGGAGCTAACAATCGGCCCCCGGCGCCAGTCGGGGCTGTGTACCACTCGGCTAAGTAGGGTACGCCCCATGAGGGTCGCCAGCCGAATCCTACGCTAATGCTAGGTTCGGGTACCTTATTTGGCCGCAACTCTGTCAGGTTGGGTACGCCCCATGAGGGTCGCCAGCCGAATCCTATGCTAATGCAAGATTCGGGTGCCTAGCTTGGCTATAACTCTGTTGGATAGGGTACGCCCCATGAGGGTCACCAGCCGAACCCTCTGCTAATGCAAGGTTCGGGTACCTTGTTCGGCTTTTCCCAAGTCAGAGAAGACTTACATCGTCAAAGCGCATCCGGAGTTCTCATGCACTGCGTCACACCTGAGGAGGGCAAGCAGATCCTGCAACATACCTACTCGGGTACATGTGGCAACCAGTTTGCATCCAGAACGTAAGTCGGAAAGGCTTGCGAATAAGGATTTCTCTGGCTGATTGCGGTTACCAACACCAAAAAACTCATCCTGACATGCGATGGATGATACTTCTATAGAGCTATGCTGAGTAGGTCGGTTCAGGCCGACTTATTTGGTAACAGCCACCAAGACATGAGTTCCTACAGTAGCATGCCCCATGTGGGCCGCCCGCAAGCTGAGTTGAAATTATAGCGCTGGTGCTACTAACAGGAGCCGATGAGGTAAACAGATATGCTTCATGAGAGCCTTATTGCTAAACATATATGTTTGGGTATCTGTCTTATCCGCCAGGTCTCGAGGATACATCCTTACAAGGATCACAAGCTGGTCTTCATTGAAATTGGAGATACAGGTATCTCTCTCGAGTACACCTAACCACGTAATGGATTTATTTTTCATACAGTGGTACTCGGCCTATATGCGCGGCCACCAGTTGCCATGAGCAACATTACTCCAGCCGACATGACGCTGAAGAGTCTAACTTTCGAGTAGTGCACTACTCGGGAGAGACTATAAAATTCTCATTCCCGCTGACATGATGCGGAAGAGTCTAACTTCCGAATGGGACGCCACTCGGGAAAGACTATAAACACCTTTTCCGGCTGACATGATGCCGACGAGTCTAATTTTCGAGTAGTATACTACTCAGGAAAGACTATAAACACCCCCTTTCCAGCTGACATGACGCTGAAGAGTCCCATATACGAGTAGCATCCTACTCGGCAAGACTATAAACGCACATTCCGACTGACATGAAGTCGAAGAGTCCTATATACGAGTAGTTCCCTACTCGGCAAGACTATAAATCATATTCCGGTTGACATGATACCGAAGAGTCTCATGTACCAGTAGTAATCTACTCGGGAAAGACTACAAGGTTAAAGATCTTTGACTTCATGTTTAATTGTTTTCACAATTAAGCACAAAGTCGGGGGCTACACCTAATAGGTGCGCCTATTCGGCGCACACTATTCCAACATCTACATCGAGACCTTCATAGCCTCGCTGCCAGCTGACATGAAGCAGGACTCGGAGAGAGCAGCACTCAGACAAAGAGTACTCGGGAGCAATGCACTCGGGAAGACTTCACCGTGGAGGATGAGCACTCGGCATCAGCTGTGACTCAACTATGAAGGTCTCGGGGGCTACTGTGGGTGCCATGGGCCCCGGGTACCTCATGACAAGCATATGGGCCACTCGGATAGAGGATGGGCCTAGCCTTGTAATTAGAGATATAGCTAGATTCGGCAGACTTCGCCTTGTATAGAAAGGAATATACAGTCCTAGTCGGGTACGTTATATCTCTAAGGGGAGATCTCCTAGTCGTAATCCGATGGGGACTCCTACCTTGTAACCTTGTCCCCCAGTATATAAGGGGAGGCAGGGCGCCCCATGAGGGCAGAAGAGCTCATAGAAGCACACGGCCATACAGTTCATCAGAACTACCACCGTATATCCTCAAAGGAATACATATAAACTGGACGTAGGGTATTACCTCACATCGAGGGCCTGAACCAGTATAAAATCTCCCTGTGTTCCTTTGCAATCCACCGAGTTTCCATCCGTCGAGTAGCCCCATATATTTATTGCCGGTGTAAAACATCGACACGTCTCATCGGCCGATGGCCAATATGAACTGTAACACTTATACACCGACTGGAAGCCGATGATGGCACGAATAGTAACTAATAATGATAAGCAAATACCAAACTAGCCGATCACCGAAGGAATACTTGAAAATCGGCTATAAACTGATAAAATAAATAGACAGAATGCATAAATAAATAGGTTGAATAAACTTCAGCCGATTGTGATTATAATTACTAGCGTCGCCCCAAAGATGCTGCCCGCACCCGTGCCCGGGCCCTTGCTCGTTCCCGCGCCCGGATCCTTGCCTGCTGTCCGTGCCCGTGCTCGAGCCCTTGCTCATGCTCGTGCCCGAGTCCTCGTGCGCTGTCCGTGTCTGTGCCCAGGTTCTTGCCTGTGCCCGCGCCCAGGTCCTTGCATGCTATTCGTGCCCGTGCCCGGGTCCTCGCCTGTGCTCGCGCCCGGGTCCTCACCACAGGGAACAACCGAGATATGCAATTTTGTGTCACCCCGACTTGGCAGCGATTTTCTAAACATGTTTGTGACAAATTGGCTGGATATAAAGATAACTTATCGGCTAAGCACTCCAATAAAACATCGCATAAAACCCATCGGCTTATTAAGAGTAAAGTTATTACCAACAGTCTAGTAGATCGGACCCAACCGTTGCAGCACAGACTGATGATGATAGCAAGACCTCGATGAGCCGATAGATCTAATGCGATCGTGATGTAAAACATGATAACTTATCGGCAATACATCCCGATAAGACGCTTACGCACAAAATATCAACCTAGCAGGAACGATTTATCACCGATAGATCCAACCGATGCAGCACAAACTGATGATAAATCGCTCCCAGTAAGCCGATACGATCTGCGCACGCGTGATGTGATATACCTAATTGATCTATGAGATCAAACTAAACTGATGCAGCCATAGATAAAATAGATATATCATGGTAAGCCGTCCACTGTAAACCGACTAGAATATCGGACTTAACCGAGGAAGTCCTAGCCGATGCGGTGGCCGGGGTGACGAGACTTACCCTCTCGCAGGAGGTCGAACTTAACCGATGCAGCCCGGCTCGAGAAGCAAGAACCCGTCGAAGGGGTGGCGATGCGCTGAAATTATATTGATTTGATTGATGTAGATAGATTACAAAGCACCCGGGCATACGTATTTATACCCTGAGTTGATACGAGTCCTTATTGGACACGGTACATGATTTTCTAATTACAGAAGGAAACATTAACACGACCCGACCGGACACGAGGTCAGGTTTCCTAAAGATAAAATATTAATTTGCCTAATTAATAATCTGCCATACTGCGGTCTTCATGGCTTCCTCCTGGATTCGGTCCCTTCTGGATCAACTTCCGTTAGTTAACTGTAATTTTCTTCTTGACCGAATCTGATATAGAGCCATACCAAATTTTGGCGTTAACAGCACTTAATGGGAAATACCTAAAAAAGTACTATCCTAGCGTTTGGATCAACTCCTGAATCGGCTAAATACGGCCGATTTCTAAAACAGTTCAAAGTGAAAGCCGATGTTGTTACATCGCCTAAAGACAGCCGATATCAATTGATATCGCCTTTAGATCAAATAAGTGAAATATTAAGTAGAGATGGAGTATGATGAGTAAATAACATAGCTGATTAAGTTGTATTACAGCGAAAGGTTAATCGGCATGTTTCAGAGAACCATCAAAGTCATCAATGTTAAGATTTACAAGAATTTTTGGATTGTGTCGATCACGCGCAGACGAATTTGGTCGATCTCACTAATGGCGTGGATGTCTTCTTCATCGGTCCCTGAGATAGTCTTTATGTTCTTGCGCTGATGGACAACTTGACGCACTGTTGCTGCAACCTTGGCTTCTTGATCTTGTATGACTTGTGGTAGGCCGATGAGCTGGGATTCTGTTGTTGCCATATCCTTGCGGATTTTTTCAAGTTCTGCCAGCAGATCGGTTTCCCTTCTCTTCAGCTGATCCAGTTTTGGTTGGAGTTCTTGAGGAGTAGCTAACATATCATCAAGCTTTTTCTTTTCCGTTTGAGCTAACAGCCGATCGGTTTGGATGTCTTGGACCATCTTCTGTTGATTAGCACGATCGGCTATACGCTGCCTGAGCTTAACAAGTTGGAATTTGTGGGATTCTAGGTATGCTGCAGGGGTCAAAGCGTTGACGAGCTCTTCGGGCAAGTGATGCTCAATCTCTACAAATCTTGCCCGGATCGGCCCACAATCCTCCACCAATGCGTCGATCGGGTTTTCCAGCAGACGAATGATATTCAGCAAGTATTCGTGAACATCGGCTGGAAAAGATGGTTTGGTTATTGCACTGGTGGCTGTTTCTTCATCTGCGTCTAGGTACTTGCCGATGTCGAAGGAAAACAAATCGGCTAAGGACTGTAGGTTGACATTGGTAAAGGGATCAGTAGTGAGTTAAAATAAAGTATGGTCGTGAAGAAATTACCTGAGGCAGGGAAGGGGCAGCTTGAGGAGTGACATCGGCATCAGATGGTTGAGTAGGTTGTTCTTCAGGATGGCCGATGTCTGGCGCCGAAGTAGGAGCGGTCTCAGTATCAGCTTCAGGGCTAGGTGCTGGAATCGGAATGGCTGCAGAAGTCATCGGCTCGATGCTTGCAGGGATGTCAGCAGAAGGTTGAGGTTCGGGAGCCGATGACTCGAGCTGAAAATAAGATCGATAATGTGAAGATGGGAAACAGATGATAATATCAAGATTTAGCACATACCCGCGGAGATGAAGGGGCCGATGTTGTTTCAATAGCAAGTGGCACCACGATCACGACATCGGCACTGATTTTCTACTTCTTTTGAGGAGGGCGAGATGCCAGCTTTTTGCATTTTGGTCCTGTTGGCTGTGGCGCCTGGAGAAGAGCCGATGGAGGTAGAGCACCATGCCCTAAGTGCGGATTGGCCGATGGTGGTTGGTATATGATCGGCTAGCCACTGGTGCTTGTTGTCGGTGGCTCCTCATTGACAGCCTGCGAGATAAGATTATGAGAGATGATCGGAGACAATGTTAAAGGCTTATGGGACGTTACCTCTTCATCGGATTCGACGTAGTTAGCGTTGAGGCGAGAGCAGTAGTGGATGGCCGATGAGTTGAACAGGTGCTTCTTCCATTCTGACCACCATCGGGCAAAGAGCTTTGTGTTGGCAGTGCAGATCTCCACGCTGGTAGCGGTGCCCAGAGGTAGGGATTCTGTTAGAGTCCGCATCCGATCATACTCTAAAGCACTATTGACATTACCCCGGGCCTAAAGTTTGTCGATGAAGAATAGGCCGATGGGAAGTTGACCAAGGCCAAGTTGGCGGGACCGACTGATGGATGATAAAATTCATAGGATGGTTGTTGCGATCGGCCCTGAGAAAAGCCAGTCGGCAGTAGGCAGAGGGTAATGGCCGATAGAAATATAATCTTGGATTCTTCATCGGCCAGCGCGTCAAGAGGATTGAACTTGAAGGGCATCTCAAATGATGCTGCATCATCATATGCAAACCAAAGTGTGGCATCCCTGGTGAAGCCATAATAAAAACCTTTGAACCATTGGCTAAGTCCGACGGAGGTCATTTTGCCGCCAGGAAGGGCCAATGCAGCTTCGCCCACAGAGATACATCGGCAATAGATGGGTGCCTATTCCTCTGTATGATCGGCTAGGAAGTTTAAATTGAGAAAGGAAGTCCCGGAGATTGCCTTGGATGTATAGACGTTGAGCCATAGTTGCACAAACCACCAAGGACCCCCAATATGGCCAACTGGCTGGCCAGCCGATAGCTTGACTGCCACTTGATGCAGCAGTTGGTAAGTGGCACCGAGAAGGTATTGCCCCAAGGGGACTTGTTTTCGATCGGCCAAGCATTCTGCTAGGCACTGCATGTTGGTTGTTGGGCCGAGGGTTGCACCACCAAAAATGAATCATTCTAACCATAAGTTCAAGAAGGCAACATGTTCCCGATTATCGACTGGCCTAGTTCCTTTGTTGTGGATTGATATATACTTGGACCAACCACCGATATTCTTTGTTTGAAGCCGATGAGTAGGCTTGAATTGAAGCTTGAGGGGGTTGATGTAGCTTGTGGTGTTGAGGCAGGTGAGCATGGTTACATCCATCAAAGTTGGGGTCATCGGACCATGTCCAAATAGGTAAGCATTGAGGGCATCTAACCAAAAGTATGAAGCTGATGCAAGCAGAGGTTCGTTCCTATCTATTTCGGCCAGGGAAAGGTTGATACAGTGACCGATATCTGATTCTTCCCAGAGAGTTTTCTTTGCGGCCGATACTCTGATATACCAGTTTCTCCATCCGGGAAGCTTGCTAGGCCATGACCTAAAACTGTTGGTCCAGTCGCTAGCTAGCATAGCAGAGTTTTTGAAAGGGAGGCGTTGGGTTTCGGCGTTGATGAAGTCTACAGGGTCTTCGCTACCCATTGGGCCATGATAGAAGAAGTTTGGATAATCGGCGGCCAGGATTAAAATCTGGTTTTTAAGGTCCTATAGTGAACAAGAACACGAAGAACAGATGAAGATTGCGGCAGATTCAATCTAAGTTACAAGGCAGGGAGAGCGATCAGACAAGAAGATTACCTCTGGGACGGCGACCACTGAAGCCATCGCGGAAGAAGAAGATGAGAGAAGATTGGAGGTTGAAGAAGAAGACCGTAGCAGTTCGCCTAGGTTCGCCGGAGTTCGTCGAGGTCTCGGAAGAAGTGGAAAGGGCACTGGTGATGTGAAAGCGTAAAGAAAGGAGGCTAGGAAGGCGAAGCGGTTTATAGAGGAATGATGACCGGGCAGGAATCGAGGCCGTCGGCACTATTTCAAACATTTAAGGAAAGTGGGCTACCTTGGGCCGCCTCGTTATGAAAGGAATCTGAAAGCCCAAATGAGAATTTCGAAGTTTTGTGGAAAAAGCTCCGAAATTGGGGGGCATGTGTTAACGCCAAAATTTGGTACGGATCCTTGTTGGGTTCGGTTAAGGAAAAGATCACAATCAACTGGCGGAGATTAATCCAGAAGAAGCCGAATTCAGGAAGGAACCGTGAAGACCACGGGGAGGCACTTAATATCTTATCTATAGATTAGGCAGAAACGATGATTTTTAGGAAACCTGATCTCGTGTTCGATCAGGGCTTGTTAATTTTCCTTTTATAGTTAGGAAATTCCTATTTCGTGTCCGATCAGGACTGTATCAACTCGGGGTATAAATACGTATGCCCGGGGACCTTGTAAGATCATCAAACAGATCAATATAAACTTCAGCGCATCGCCACCCTTTTCAACGGGTTCTTGCTTCTCGAGCCGGGCTGCATCGGTTAAGTTCGACCTCCTGCGAGAGGGTAAGTCTCGTTACCCCGACTACCGTATCGGCTAGGACTTCCTCGGTTAGGTCCAATATTCTAGTCGGCCTACAGTAGTCGGCTCACCACGATTGTCGGCGAAACGGGAATGGGGGTCCCACATTCTCCGGGGACGCGTGGATCTTCGGCCACGTCAGCCCCTCCGGGGCCCACATTCTGCACAACTGGCGGCCGGCTACGACCGTTTTTCCCGCTAAGTACTTGGGCACGAGCACTGCCTAGGGCCCGGGTGCGCACTCCCCGGGCGAGTCTCAACGACGGCTCGCGGCCACCTCCTCGGGCCCCGCGTCCCGAGGATCTTCCCGTGCCCGGGCCTCGCCCCCGGCGTCAGGAGCCACCTCCCCGCGTCCCGGGGACCACCCCGGTCCCGGGCCTCGCCTCCTGGTCCCGGGAGCCGCCTCCTCTGTCCTGGGGCATGCCCCAGGGAACATTACTGGAATTTCCCGGGCCCGGGCCTCGCCCCCGGTCCCGGGACCCACAGCTTCAGCCCCGGGTCGCGTCCCCGAGGCACATTACTGGGACTTCCTGGGCCCGGGCCTCGCCCCCCGGTCCCGGGACCCACAGCGTCGGTCCCCGAAGGGCACGACGCCTTGTGCGCGCGGAGGGCTCGGTGAGCTCTCTGCCCCGGGCACGAGCCTGACTCGGGCGGGTCAACTCCCCAACTACCCGCAGTAATGGCGAGGCGACGGGGCGCGTCGCCCCTGTCGCCCGCTCTACCACGGCTGACGGTCTCCCGTGGACCGGCTCCCTGTGCAGTCAGAGACTTTTGACTTCGGCGGCGAGGGCGTGCGTCGTCACGTCTCCACGACTTAGCCGTCTATAGTAGACCAACTCCGGCGTGGCTCAGCAGGCGGGCGCAGACATGCACGACAAGACATAGCATACCTAAAATCTCTCTGTGTGTACTCGGCTACACTGTGGACTCCCCTTGATCGATAAAAGGAGGATCCGAGCCTACAGCATGACATCTTCTCCGAGTCGAGGTCTTGGTCTTCGACTTAGTCTTCTTCTTCGAGTCCGGCTTCCGGTAGAGCTTCCCGGGCTGATGAACTCCTTGTAAGAAGCAAACCACTTTCATATCTCCCACATAGCAAACACACACAGGAGTAGGGTATTATGCCTCCGCGCGGCCCGAACCTGTCTACTTCTCCTGTCTCCTTGCATGCCATCTCTTAGCTCGAGTACCCGGGCCTGAGCACATATCCACCAAACGCTGCAGCCGCCCTGCGAACAACTCCCCTGGCCGAACCTCAAAGGGGGGTCCCCAGACTCCTCGCGGTTGGAGTTCCATCCTCCGACAGCTGGCACGCCAGGTAGGGGGAGTTTCTCTTCCAAGCGGCACGCCGGTGTCTCCAACACCCACACACTACATGGCAGGAGCCATCATCCGCGGGACTCTGACGAGGAGTCCGGCGGCTTCACCCCGCAGGGCAACGTTAGCCCTGTGGCGAGCCCGCCACGTTCCCCCTCCTCATCTTCCTAGGGGCGCGCGGCGCGTGCCCGGCGGGCTGAGCTCGCCCCGCGGCGGCCTGGTTGTGCGGCCTCGGCCCCTTCCCTTGCGGAGGGGGCCGGCAAGTGCCCCGCCGGGTCTGCCGCAGCCTCATCCATGAGGCACAAATGTAGGCGCCGCTCCACGGCGCGCCGTGGCCTCAACTTTCAGTCAGCGACGCCGCAGGGAGCCCTCTTGGCGGCAGAAGCCCTCCTGCGCCACCCCCCGGCATTTATCGGGGGCGGAGGCCGGGAGCGGCGGTGGCTCAACGAGGTCGCTGACCTGGTAGGCGCGGCCCATCGCCGGGTCGCCGCCGACAGCCATGTAGGGGCTGGGAGCGCCGACCGCGCGACCTCTAGCGTGTGCCAGCCCACCGCCCCGAACCAGAATCAATCCCAGGGCGCGGCGCCTCGCGCCACGTCCGGGACCAAGAATGGCGCTGGCGACCTCCGTAACCAGCAAAACCAGATGCGGACCCATGAGGACGCCCGGGTCACATTGGAGCGGCAGCGCGAGCGGCGCGCGGACGCCGCCAGGCGTCCCGAGGTCCAGGCCTCCAGCTCCAACCCACCGACTGGAAACCGTCGTCCATCGCCCGAGCCTACTCAGTACGGCGGCTTGGGTTGCCTGGCGCTCTCCCCAGGCCTCTGGCAGGTGCGCTGGCCGGCCAAGTTCCGGCCCAGCTTGCCGGAGAAATACGATGGCTTCGTCGACCCCACGGAGTTCTTGCAGATCTACACCACCGCCATCCAGGCAGCCGGCGGCAATGAGAAGGTGATGGCGAACTACTTCCCCGTCACCCTCAAGGCCCAGGCTCACTCCTGGATGATGAACCTCCTCGAGGGGTCCATCTACTCATGGGAGAATCTCTGCCACCAGTTCGTGGCAAACTTCCAGGGCACTTTCCCACGCCCTGGGACCGAGGCGGACCTCCACGCCCTACGTCAAGGCAGGGACGAGTCGCTGAGACACTTTCTGCAGCGCTTCAGCCAGGTCCGCAACACCATCCCTCACATCGCCCCTCACGCGGTTATCCACGCATTTCGCTCGGGCATGCGGGACCAGCGCATGCTCGAGAAGTTGGGCACCCGCAACGTCCAAACCGCGGCCGAGCTGTTCAGTCTCGCCGACCTCTGCGCCCGCAAGGAGGAGGCCCGAGCGTTGAACAAGCCATGCCCAGAGGCCCCTAACCAGGGCCCCGGAGAGGACGGCGAGTCCTCACGTTCCGCATCGCAGCAGAACAGGAGGAAGCACCAGAAGGACAAGGAGGCCGCCAAGAACTTCATCTTGGCTGTTACGGGTGGCCCCCAGCGCGACATAGCCCGCGAAGAAGACAACGGCGGCAAGCGGCAGAAGGCCACATGCGCGCCGCCGCCATCAGCTGCAGGCCAGAAGTGGTGCTCCGTCCACGAGATGGATCGTCACGACCTCATGGAGTGCCGCGCCGTCCAAAACTTGGCCGAGCGCACCAGGAAGTTCCAGCAGGAGCGGCTGTAGGCCAAGCCCGCTCCCGATTTGGAGCAGCCTCTCGAGTTCCAAGAACCTGAGAATGTCCTCGCCACCCTCGACGGCGGGGCGCACGCCCACTCCTCGCGCCGTGGCTTCAAGGCCATGAAGCGCGAGCTGTTGGCCGTGACCCCAGGCCCATAATTATTAGGACCGGACCGGACATTGAACCGGCGAGGCCATCGGTTCACTGGTCCAACCGTTAAGAACCGGTTGAACCGCTGGTTCAATAGTTTTAGACCGGATGAATTGAACCGGTCATGAAATATATTGAACCGGAGCAATATATATATAGTCGATTTATAGAAAAAATAAGCACATAAATATTTTAATTGTATAATCACAGCAACTGCACTCAAAAATTATTGTGACATTTGAAATTCCAAAGCAATATCTGTTGAGACGGCCACACATATTGGGAAAGAACAGTCAAGGTAAGACCGTCAGTCTTTTACGCAGATAAACTCTATACGATACGTAAAGTAATTAAGAATAAAAATTCCGTTGGATGCAACAGACTTGCCTTTGTAGCTCGGAATCCATGACAAAGGATCACAAGATTCTTTGAACATGCTTGATGCAATAAACCAGCAAGAGTTTCCCCATGTTTGTTTGAAATTGTAGCTCTTTGTTCCCGAACAACTGTAAGCCATATATATCCATCATGGCACAACACATACAAGGATAGGAAATAACTTGTCAACATAATATTCCATCAAGACAACAATTATTGTAAGACAAAGGCAAACATATGTAGAAAATAACCTTGCCGCCGCCGGAGAGGAGGTCTCTCTGCCCCGTGTGTAGAGGAGAGGTGAAAGGAGGTGCTGTCCGAAGACGGCGTGTCAGGTATCGCGGCCCAGGCGCCGGAGCCAGAGAAGGAGGTGTGAAGAGGAGGCTGGAGCGGACAGGAGGAGGAGGAAGCTTCCGAGTCGGTGGCCGTCGGCCTGCGGCAGAGAAGGCCAAGGCCAAGTGCGGGGCCGAGCGGGAGGGGAGCAGAAGGCGGTCGTCGGCGGGATGGAGAAGGGGAGGGCGAGGACGAGGACGCCGGAGCAGAGGAGGCCCAAGGAGGCTGGCAATGGGAGGACGAGGTCGCCGTCCCCTGCGTCGGCGCAGAGGAGGCAGGTGCCAGCGACCAGCCCCCGGCGCTACCGCCACCGGCGCTGCCGCCGAGCGCCTGCGCCTCTGCCACCGCCACCGCCGCCGCTGCGCCTTGCCACCGCCGACGCCGCCGGCCTGCCGATGAATGGGGTCTGGGGAGTGGGGATCGAATCCTGCTGTAGCAACCCTAAAAAAACTGAATATTTATGATTTTGCCCATACCTTATTTGTATGATCATAAAAAAAATAGGGGGTAATAACGTCCACAAGCAAAAACCGGACCGGTTCCAATAAAACCGCTCGGTTCAACGGTTTCGTAAAAAACCGGCCAGTTTAACCGGTTTTTAGCGGTTCGATTGCATGGACGGTCTTTTAAGTGAACCGAGCCGTTGAAGTCTCCAGTTCCAGTTTTTTTCGGTCCGACCGCCGGTCCGGTCCGGTCCTAATAACTAGGCCCAGGCCCAGCGGCGTCCCGGAGACTGAAGTGGTCGGACACTCCGATCACCTTCGACCCCACAGACCATCCGGCTTGGTATCCGGGGAGGGCAGCTCGCCCTGGCTGTCTCCCCCACAAATATGTAACGTCAAGGTGGGCCGCGTCCTCGTTGACGGGGCCGCCGCCCTCAACATCCTCTCCCCCGGGATTTTTGAGAAGATCAAGACCCCGGGGACGAATCTTGCGCCCTCGTTGCCCATCATTGGGATTACGAAGGGCCTCACTTGGCCTCTCGGCCAGGTCTCGTTGATCGTTACCTTTGGTGACCGTGGCAACTTCCGCACGAGTGCATCATCTTCGACGTCGCCGAGTGCAACCTCCCGTACAACGCGGTCCTTGGGCGTCCCGCGTTGGTGAAGTTCATGGCGGTTACGCACTACGCGTACCTAACCATGAAGCTTCCGGGCCCCTTGAGCCCGATCACAGTCCTCGGGGACGTGAAGGCCGCCCTCTCGTGCGCCGAACAGCGCGCGGCGACATCGCCCCAGCAGCTCCCCGACACGGCGGGCGGCGCAGGGCCCTCGCTGTTCCGTGCCCCCAAGCCGCGCATCGTCACCACCGACGCGGAGCTAGTCAAGGAGGCCGTCCTTGGCGATGACCCGTCCCGGACCGTCAAAATTGGCGGTTCGCTTGACGACAAATAGGAAAGCGCGCTCATCACCTTCCTTCGGGCAAACTCTGACGTCTTCGCTTGGCAACCGTCGGACATGCCCGGGGTCCCCAGGGGGGTGATTGAGCACCGCTTGGCCGTCCGCGCGGGCTCGCGCCCGGTGTGGCAAAAGGTACGACGACAAGCCCCGGAGCGCCAAGCCTTCATCCGCGAGGAGATCGACAAGCTTCTCACTGCTGGCTTCATCCGTGAGGTCGTCCACCCAGAGTGGCTGGCCAACCCAGTCGTCGTCCCCAAGTCCAACGGAAAGCTGCGCATGTGCATAGATTACACCGACCTCAACAAGGCTTGCCCCAAAGATCCATTCCCTCTGCCCCGCATAGACCAGATAGTCAACTCCACAGCGGGGTGCGACCTCTTGTGTTTTCTTGATGCTTATGCAGGATATCATCAGATCCGCATGGCAGAGGACGATGAGGAAAAAACTTCTTTCATTACCCCCCAGGGGGCCTATTGTTATGTGTGCATGCCTTTTGGGTTGAAAAACGCTTGTTCTACTTTCCAGCATGCTGTCCGTGTAACATTTGAATCGCAGCTAGGTCGCAATATGGAGGCCTACATCGACGATTTGGTGCTGAAGTCGCGCAACCGCGCCACCCTGCTCCACGACTTGGCCGAGACGTTCAGCAACCTTCGATGCCACGAGGAATGAAGCTGAACCCGGACAAGTGCGTCTTCGGGGTTCCGGCCGGCAAGCTCCTCGGGTTCCTCGTGTCCAGCCGCGGCATTGAGGCGAACCTGGAGAAGATAGCGGCAATCGACCGCATGCGCCCCCCGACGAGGCTCCGGGAGGCCCAGAAGCTGACCGGGTGCGTGGCCGCACTAGGTCGCTTCATCTCCAGGCTTGGGGAGCGTGCCCTCCCCGTATTCAAGCTTCTCAAGAAAACCGGGTAGTTCACCTGGACGGATGAGGCCGATCAAGCCCTTGACGAGTTCAAGAGGTACCTGACTACGCCCCCTGTCCTCGTGGCACCGGCACCAGACGAGCCCTTGTTGCTCTACATCGCGGCAACCCCGCAAGTGGTGAGCGTGGCGCTTGTCGTCGAGCGCCCCTTGCCAGACGGCGCGTGACCGGGACCCTTCTCCCGGGGCCGCCACCGCGGAGCCCGAACCCGGGCAGCCTCGCCAAGGCGAGTGCGAGTCTGGGGATGCGGCGCCCGGGACAATCTCAGCGTTTTCACAACCAGATGGGGCGCAATAACCCGGACAGCATCGCCTCGGCGAGAGCGGGTCTGAGGAAGTCGTCCCGATTCATTCCACATCCCAGCCCGGGCCCCCAGGTCCCGGGTACATACCAACCATATTCCACCCGAGGCCCCCGGGTCCCGGGTCCATACCTGTTCCCGTAGGCGAGAGCTCGCTCCCTCCCGGGAGAGCTGAGCCCGAGCTCCCGACCCCTGTTGGGCTGGGATCGGGGAACACGCAACAGAAGCTGGTGTACTTCGTCAGCGAGGTACTCCGCGACGCCAAATCGTGCTACCCCCAGGTGCAAAAGATGCTCTACGTGGTCCTTATCACGTCCAGGAAGCTTCACCACTACTTCCAGGCGCACAAGGTATCGGTGGTCACCTCCTTCCCCCTCGGGCAAATACTGCATAACCGGGAGGGGACAGGCCGCGTTGCCAAGTGGGCAGTCGAGCTCGCCGAGTTCGACCCCCATTTTCAGGCACACCATGCCATCAAAAGCCAAGTCCTGGCGGATTTTCTAGCAGAATGGACGCCGGGGCCCGAGCCGGATCCTGTGCTCGACGCCGGATCCCCGGTCCCCAAGCTAGCTCCCGATCTGCGCCTCTGCTGGACGATGAACTTCGACAGCTCCTGCGCCAGGCGGGCCTCCCACCCCAGCGCCGGGGCCTGGGTCGTCCTCATGTCACCCGCCGGGGATGAGTTCCGCTTCGTCGTCCACCTCAACTTCGGAGCCACCAACAACATGGCCGAATACGAGGGCCTTCTCGCCGGCCTCCAGGCCGCGATCGCCCTCGGGGTGCGACGGTTGTGCGCGCAAGGCGACTCCGAGCTCGTCATCAACCAGGTGTCCAGGGAGTACCAGACTCTGGACCCCCAATTGGCCGCGTATGTGGACGAAGTGCGGAGGCTCGAGCGCTGTTTCGATGACCTCAGGCTTCGCCACGTCCCTCGCAGTCGCAACCTCGCTGCCGACGAGCTCTCAAGGCTGGCTTCCTCGCGGGCACCGATTCCCTCGGGGGTTTTTCAGGAAGCCCTCGAGGCCTCCTCGGCGCGCTCACCCGGGATCTTGGGGACGGCCCCCGAGCCCGGGTCCGAGCCAGACACGCGCTCCCAGCCCCAGGATATGGTCCTTGCGGCCGGATCCAGCGTGCCTTCCTGGATGCACGAAATCCGGGCATATCTTCTCCGAGCGCATCTCCCCGAAGATGATGCGGAAGCCAAAAAGGTCACTCGCTTGTCTAAGCGCTATGTCATGGTAGAAGGGGACCTCTACCGGCGTGGCGCCAACGGCGTCCTGCTCAAGTGCATTCCGCGCGACTCTGGCGTCGAGACCCTCACCGACATCCACGAAGGGGAATGTGGCAGTCACGTCGCATTTCGATCCCTGGTCGGTAAGGCTTTTCGGCAAGGATTTTATTGGCCCACGGCTTTGCAGGACGCGTTCGACCTCATCCAGCGCTGCCGCGCGTGCCAGTTTCATGCCAAATAGAGCCACCAGCCGGCGCAAGCACTCCAAGTGATCCCCCTGTCCTGGCCCTTCGCGGTCTGGGGACTCGATATCCTCGGCCCCTTCCCCCGGGCAGTCGGGGGTTATCGGCATTTGTATGTCGCCATCGACAAGTTCACGAAGTGGACGGAGGCGTTTCCCGTGATCGACATCGACAAGCATTCGGTGCTTAAGTTCATCCAGGGAATCACCAGCCGCTTCGGAATCCCCAACCGCGTCATCACCGACAACGGCACACAGTTCACCAGCGAGCTCTTCGGCGAGTACTGCTCCGACGTCGGCATCAAGCTCTGCTTTGCCTCCCCTGCCCACCCTGCCAGCAATGGGCAGGCTGAGCGAGCGGACGCCGAGATCCTGCGGAGCCTGAAGACAAGGTCCTATAACGACCTCAAGAAGCATGGCGTCAAGTGGATTGACGAGCTTCCGGCGGTCCTGTGGGCAAATCGTACGACGCCAAGCCGGGCGACCGGGGAGACCCCGTTCTTCCTGGTGTACGGAGCCGAGGCTGTCTTGCCGTCAGAGCTTACCTTCGGCTCTCCCCGAGTATAGCACTACACCGGCAACCCCGACCACGACAACATGCAGCTCGACAACCTCGACTTCCTCGAGGAACGAAGGCGGCGCGCCTCGCTCCGCGTCGCTCGATACCAGCAGAGCCTTAAGTGCTACTATCAGCGTAAGGTTCGGGCCCGATCACTCCAGGTCGGGGACCTAGTCCTCCGCCGTGTCCTCACACGTGCCGGAAAGAATAAACTTTCCCCCATGTGGGAAGGCCCCTTCCTGGTGATCGGTGTCTCCCGACCGGGCTCGGTAAGACTGGGCCAGGAAGATGGGACCCCGCTTCCCAATCCCTGGAACGTCGAGCATCTCCGCAAATTTTTTCCATAAACACATCCTGTAAGTTGCAGGGTGCTTGGGCCAGCGCAGGATTTCTTCAAATTTCAGCGCTGGCCGGGGGCCGCCACCATGTACATTCGCTTTCCCTAGCAGCATTTTCAATATCCTTTTCAGTCTCGTGCCTTTCGTCTTTTTCCGTGTGTTGCGTTCGTGGCTGTCTCACCCCCTGGGGGCATAATCGGGCCGCGCCCGTGCGGCGGCTGGGTTTTGCGCATTATCATCAGTTCCCTACCAACGAGCTGCCGTATCGCCACGTGCTAAGCCCGAGACATTGTCCAGCCACGGGGCCGTGGCGGCGCCCCCCCCGGGCCCCGGCGGCTGCTGTGTCCCGTCTGGCTAGCCTCAGGATCGGTTTTTCCGAAGGTGGGGGGTGAAATGCTTATGCGTGATCTTTTCCTCCGCACGGTCGCGACCGCGAGGACGCCTTCGGGAGGTGGTTGACGTCACGGTCCGTAGCATGGAATGGACAAAGGAACGAGCCAAATACTCTCACAGTTCATCGTGTGCAGATTAGACCAATTCCCGGCAGGTTTAGATAGGCTTTCCAAACCTCGACACGGGCCGGGGGCCCGCGTGGCTAGCGCAGCCCGGTCGCCGAGGCCTGATAGCCAGGTCGTGGACCGCGCCCCGGGCACTATCGATGCCCCGGGGTCTCGGGCAGAGCCCCCCGTCGGGCCAGCCTAAATTCCCGCCGCGGACAGCGGTGCCCGGCCTGGCCAGCTCCACCCCGACCACCAGCGCCGAGGCGCCGGGTTCTTCGCTGGCTGGTGACCCCGGGCACGATCGAGCGATCCATCCCCGCGGCCTCGCTGCACTCCCCGGGCCAGCGGCGCTCGGGGGCACGGAGGGCCCCCGGGCCCAGAAGACGGACAAAGGCTCGCGCTCAGTTGCTCGCGGCCCCTCGGCGCCGGGCTCCCGTGGCAGGCATCTACCCCAAGCCCCGGAAAGGGGACTTGGTGTTAACACCAAAATTTGGCACGGCTCATATCAGATTCGGTAAAGATAGAAGCTATATCAACCGGAGGAAATTAATCCAGAAGAAACCGGATTTGAGAAGGAATCGTGAAGACCACGTTATGGCAGTTATTTATCTTATCTATTAGATAGTTTTATCTTTTAGGAAACCTGATCTCTTGTCCGATCAGGTCTGTTAGTTTTCCTTTTCTAGTTAGGAAAGTCCTGTTCCGTGTCCTATAAGGACTCATGTAACTCGGGGTATAAATACGTACGCCCGGGCACCTTGTAAATTATCCAAACAAATCAATCAAATTCGACGCATCGCCACCCTTTCGACGGGTTCTTGCTTCTCGAGCGGGGCTGCATCGGTTAGGTCCGAACTCCTGCGAGAGGGTAAGACTCGTCACCCCTTACCCAGATGTATCTGCTCTGTTTACGGCTGCATCGGTTCGGTTCGATCTCTTAGTCCGATTAGGTATACCACATCACGCGTGCATAGTCTTCATCGGCTTACTGGGAGCAATTTATCATCAGTTTGTGCTGCATCTGTTGGGTCCGACCTACTAAACTGCTCGTGATAAATCGTTCCTGCTAGGTTGATGGTTTCCATGCAAGCGTCTTATCGGAATGTATAGCCGATAAGTTATCTTGTTACATCACAGTTGCATTAGGTCTATCGTCTCATTGAGGTTCTTTTATCATTATTAATCTGTGCTGCATCAATTAGGTTTGAACTACTAGATTGATAATGATAAGTTTATCCTTGATGGGTCGATGGGTTTTATGCGATGTTCTATCGGAGCGCTTAGCCGATAGGTTATCTATTATCACAGCCGATTGCGTCTTTGTTTTACACTATCATCGGCTTCCCAGCCGATACACATGTTCTATCAGTAATCGGCTAACTTATATTGCAATTCTTTTATGTACTACATAAAGCCGACTGCACTATATTCGTTATTTTGCCTATCTACTATATCATCGGCCTCTAGCCGATGTCCAAGTGTTTATTTATCAGTCGGCTGGCTTTTTATCTGTTTATATTATCATCGACTATATTATCAGTTTCTTAGCCGATGCGCAAGTATTGCTGACAGTCAGGCACGTGTACCCGGACACGAGGACCAACAAGGACCCGGACGCGAGCACGCCGAGGACGAGGGCCCGGGTACAGGCGTAGCCGATGTGCGAGCACTGTTGGCACCATCGGTTGAAGGAAGACTCTATCGGCTTATCGGCCGATCGCTGCTGGTAGCCGGGCACGGGCACGATCGAGACTCGGGCATCGGACGAGTACCCGGGCGCGGGTACGAAAGGATCCGGGCACGGGCACAGAAGGGTCAAGGCACGAGCACGGACAAGTACCCGGGAGCTATCGGGCACAAGCGAGGGCCCGGGCGCGGGTACAGGCGAGATCCCGGGCACGAGCACGGAGGAGAACCCGGACGCGAGCACGGGCGAGGGCCCGGGCACGGGCATTACCTTCGGTACAAGTGCCAGCGGCGATCGGCTGGAAGGAATCCGTATCGGCTTGCTGGCCGATTGGATCAGCGACCTAACTTTTCATCTCCTTGTCAATTATCGGGTCAAATTGATTGGCACGCCCGCGAACCTCAAGATTTTAGGACCTGCACTGGAGCTAAGCAGATCTCCCAGGCCTTCGTATGTTCAATCGCATCAAACCAGATCATCAACAAGCTTCTTGGCACACCCGGTGGTTTTTGGTGCGAACACTTGGGCGCTACGGCCATTCACGGCGGACGGCACCTGGTGCTCAGCGTTCCTGGGGACTGGCAGCGCTCCCGGCCCCAGGATCGTGCTCGCGGGGCCATGCCATCGTTTTCAACATCCAGATACGTAATCTTATCCCACTTTAAACATTGCTAAATTTCTATTCTTCCCCCGTTTGTGTGGCCATGTGTTTCGTTCTCCTCGGCCCCGGGGGCAAAGCGGAATCTGCCGGGGCCTGGCGCGAGGGCCGCTGGGTTAGCGCTGCCCCGGTTGCTGAGGCCTGGTGGTCGGGTCGTGGACCGCGCCCCAGGCACCGTCGATGCTCCGGGGTCTCGGGCATAACCCCCCGTCGGGCCAGCCTAGATTCCCGGGGCGGGCTGCGGTGCCCGGCCTGGCCAGCTCCTCCCCGGCCACCACCGAGGCGCCGGGTGCTTCGCTGCCTGGCAACCCAGTGCCCGGTCAAGGTCGGTTCCCGAGGGGCTCCTGGCGAATCAAAAGGTACGAGCTTAGCACTTTGGCCATACCTAACCCACGCGGGGCTCTTCTCGTATTTTCTCTCTGTCTAGCAGTCTTTCCCTGCGGCCTCGCTGCGCTCCCGGGGCCAGTAGCGTCCGGGGGCATGGAGGGCCCCCGGGCTCGGAAGACGGGAGGGGTCGAATCTACGGACCTAACTGCTCCGCAAGACTTGCGCCCAGTTCCTCGCGTCATCAGGGACCGAGTTCCCGGGCGGGCGACTATCACGCTCGCTGCCCTCGGGGACCGAGCTCCCGGGGCAGGCAGCTACCCCGGGCCCCGGAAGGGGGACTTAGGCGCTGCGGCCGTTCACGGCGTTTCCCGGGAAATCAAAAACAACAACGACACAAACAGCAGACACAAACAACTCCCGGAACAACACCATAAGCAAAGGTACAAAAATACAAACAAGATTATATACATATACAAATGTTTCTCTTTGTGCAAGACAGACAAAATCAGAGTGCAAGCATGAGCGGAGGCCGGGAGATGTCGTCGTCCGGGGGGAGGTCACTTTTCTTCCTCGGGCCGGACCCCGGGCGATGCCAGAGGGGGATTGCGGTCTTCCTCGGACTCCTCGTCAGTCAGCGGCTCCACGAGATGCTCGCCGCGGTCGAAGACCCTGCCCTAGTTGCAGCAGCCTTGGCCACGGCTTTCCGTGCCCCCTCGCGAACCACCACGGCTTCCTCGCGCATGGTCATCTCATGCTCCCGGGCCGCGAGCCCGGCCTCTCGGGCCCGGACGCGTTCCTCCCGGGAGGGTATGTCCTTCTCCCGCGCCTCCATCTCGGACCGGGCGCGGGAGCCCTCGTCGGCGGCAGATTTTGCGGTGGCCTGCAATTGGACAACACACCTCTGTGCCGCCTCGATCTCCAGCCAGCGGGTCGCCACGAAGATCTCGGTGGCGACCGCACGGACGGTGATCTACTGCATCGCCATCGCGGTCGCTGCCGCCAGCTTTTCCTCAACATCTTCGCAGCCAGACAGGGCGCGATTACCCGGACAGCATCGCCCTGGCGAGAGTGGGTCCGGGGACATCGTCCTGATTCATTCCATATACCAGCCCAGGCCCCCGGGTCCCGGGCACATATCCGCCGCATTTATGCCGGGGCCCCTGGGTCCCGGTCCCATATCTGTTCCCGGCAAACAAGTCCAGTTTACGTAGCAAGTCACCAAGCTCCACCACCTCATGACTAACCAGGTGGGCCCCGCGTCCCCTCGTTTCTCCAAGACGTGGCCCTGTTCCTGCCCAGAGTAGATCCCGGCCGAGCAACAGGGCCAGGGGCCACTGTCGACGAAACGGGAATAGGGGTCCCACATTCTCTGGGGACGCGTGGATCTTCGGCCACGTCAGCCCCTCCGGAGCCCACATTCTGCACAACTGGCGGCCGGCTACGACTGTTTTTCCCGCTAAGTACCTGGGCACGAGCACTGCCTAGGGCCCAGGTGCGCACTCCCCGGGCGAGTCGCAACGACGGCTCGCAGCCACCTCCTCGGGCCCCGCGTCCCAGGGATCTTCCCATGCCCGGGCCTCGCCCCCGGTCCCGGCAACCCCCTCCTCGGGCCCGCGTCCCGGGGACCTCCCCGGTCCCGGGCCTCGCCTCCCGGTCCCGGGAGCCACCTCCTCTGTCCCAGGGCATGCCCCCAGGAACATTACTGGGACTTCCCGGGCCCGGGCCTCGCCCCTCGGTCCCGGGACCCACAGCGTCGGTCCCCGAAGGGCACGACGCCTTGTGCGCGCGGAGGGCTCGGTGAGCTCTCTGCCCCGGGCACGAGCCTGACTCGGGCGGGTCAACTCCCTAACTACCGGCATTAATGGCGAGGCGACGGGGCGCGTCGCCCCTGTCGCCCGTTCTGCCACGCGTGATGGCTCGTGACGGCCTCCCGCGGGCCGGCTCCCTGTGCAGTCAGAGACTTTTGACTTCAGCAGCGAGGGCGTGCGTCGTCACGTCTCCACGACTTAGCCGTCTGCAGCAGACCAACTCCGGCGTGGCTTAGCAGGCGGGCACGAACGGGCACGGACGTGCACGACAAGACATAGCATACCTAAAATCTCTCTCCGTGTACTCGGCTACACTGTGGACTCCCCTTGATCGATAAAAGGAGGATCCGAGCCTACAGCATGACATCTTCTCCGGGTCGAGGTCTTGGTCTTCGACTTAGTCTTCTTCTTCGAGTCCGGCTTCCGGTAGAGTTTCCCGGGCTGATGAACTCCTTGTAAGAAGCAAACCACTTTCATATCTCCCACATAGCAAACACACACAGGAGTAGGGTATTACGCCTCCGTGCGGCCCGAACCTGTCTACTTTTCCTGTCTCCTTGCATGCCATCTCTTAGCTCGGGTACCCGGGCCCGAGCACATATCCACCGGACACTACAGCCGCCCTGTGAACAACTCCCCTGGCCGAACCTCAAAGGGGGGTCCCCAGACTCCCCACGGTTGGAGTTCCATCCTCCGACAACGATATATCTGTTTTGTCTACGGCTGCATCAGTTAGGTTTTACCTCATAGGCCGAGTAGATATATCACATCACGCGTGCATAGATTTATCGGCTTACTGGGTGTAACTTATCATCAGTTTGTGCTGCATCGGTTAGGTCCGACCTACTAAACTGCGTGATAAGTTATTCCTGCTAGGTTGATCGGTTTTATGCAAGCGTTTTATCGGGATGTATAGCCAATAAGTTATCATATATCACATCACAATTGCATCAGATCCATCGGCTCATCGAGGTTCTTTTATCGTTATCAATCTGTGCTGCATCAGTTAAGTTTGACCTACTAGATTGATAATGATAGATTTACCCTTGTTAAGCCGATGGGTGTCCATGCAATATTCTATCGGAGTGCCTAGCCGATAGGTTATCTTTTATTAGTTAAAGCCGATTGCATTGTCTTGAATATTATTCTGCTTATCTACTCTATCATCGGCTTCTAGCCGATGTCCAAGTGTTTTTTCGGCAGTCGGCTAGCTTACTGTTTACTTATATCATCATCGGTGTCCATCTATGCCATCATTGGCTTCTAGTCGATGTATAAGTGCTCTAGTCCATATCGGCAATCGGCCGATGAGACGAGTCCAATTCGGCTTTCAGCCGATTGGCTCATTGATCTAATATTTTCTATCTCCTTGTCAATTGCAGGGTCAAATTGACTGGCACGCCTACGAACCTCAAAATTTAGGACCTGCACTGGAGTTAAGCAAATCTTCCAGGCCTTCGCGTGTCTAGTGCACCGAACCATATCATCGGCTCGTTCCCCACGCTGCTGTTGATTTTCGGTGTCAACACTGGTCACCAATGGAGATGGCGTCATGAAGGGTTGTAAACTCAGGCGTCGAGTCGATTTCCCAATGTAGGTCGTCGATGAGACTGAATTGCGGTGCCGAGACCACGCAGGCTATCGCAGATAGCTCATCATGGCATGACAAGGCATCAGCCATCGTGTTCTCGACACTCGGTTTGTACTTCACCACGAAGTCGAAGCCCAAGAGCTTGCTCACCTACTGGTGCTGTGGCACCATAGATAGGCGCTGGTTGAGGAGAAAGCGGAGGCTATAGTGGTCCGTGCGAACCACAAATCGCCACCCCCATAGGTAAGGGAGCCAATGCTGCACCGCAAGGACGAGGCCAATGGCTCCCTCTTGTAGGCCACCAACTTGGCATGCTGGGGCACAATGGGCTTGCTGAAGAACACCAACGGCCCACCGCTTTGGTGTAGAACCGCGCCAAAACCCGATCTAGAGGCGTCGCACTCCACGACAAAATCCTAGGTGAAGTCCAGCAGTTGTAGGGCTGGTGCTGCGGTGAGTGCTCGTTGGAGGGCATGGAACGCATTTGTTGTGTCAGGTGACAACCTAAAACCGTAATTCCATAGCAGGGTGGTGAGCGGTGCTGCTATGGCACCGTAGTTGTGGATGAAGCATCGGTAGTAGCCCGGGAGGCCAAGAAATGAGCGGACAGCCCAGACCAAAAAAAGGCATGGGCTAGTCGAGAACGGCTTGCACCTTCTGGTGATCCATGGCAACGTCGGCCTCGGAGATGACATGTCCGAGGAATGTAATTGATGTGGACCCAAATTCACACTTGGACCGTTTGAGGTGGAGTCGATGTCCCTAAAAGGATGGGGATGGCGAAGTGGTGGAAGCGATGAGGCACCAACCACAACGAGGGCGAAGGTGAGGAGACGGCAGTTGAGGCGATTGGGAGGGTGGAGGCGACAAGACACTGGCGGCAACTAGGGAGAAGGCGAGGAGGCAGTGGCTGAGGCGCTAGGGACTTCGGCTGTGTGTTCTTTCATTTCTCTTTCTTGATTCTCGCTATCCGTGTGTGACACTACCATATTAGGTGGACACGTGGGCTTCGCATATTCGCGAGTCTTCCGGGATCAGAAGGATCTAGTAAGGGCAGGTCACATTGCCTATCCAACGGCTACGTGTAGGGTAAAAACCCTTGAATCGCGCAGCGCCACGTTGCAGGGGATCGACTCACACTAAGATAGGCAATCAGAGGGGGTGAATGATTGCGTAGGTCAAAAATAAAATTTAACACTTTCCCCTAATCACAAAACCTGAAAAACCGCGTTTTCAGAATCTAGACAGAACATTGTTTCGTCACTAAACAGATTTTAGTCATAGATCCATAACTCCGATCGATCTGAAAATTTGTCATAATAAACTAGACAAAATTTGCAAACAAACCCAACTGGAATCACGTCAATCGGACTTCTGGATCTTGAGATATTAACGAAACAATATTACTGAACAGAAGGTTGACGGAAATTAATTAAACCCTAATTAATTGATTAAACGAGATTCGAAAATAATTAACCAACCAAACTTTCCAGAACACTAGAAAAACACCCTAGCTAGATTTTAGATCAAAGAAACCAATTTAAATCTTAGAGAAAAACAAATCAATTTAAAATCCATTGCTAGGCATGCATAAAGATGAACGAGAAAGAGGAATTAATTACCGCACTAATCTTCCATAAACTTTACCTTTATTACTAAGATTGTGTTTACAAGATATTTCTCTAAAACATCCAAAAGATTTCTCCACAACAAATTCGCTCTCTAGAAACCCAAAAAAAAAATCTCTCCAAAAATTAACAGAGAGTCACTATTTATAGAACCAAAACCTCTTCGTGGGCCATCTGGACTATTGCCTTGCCTGGACCGTGCTAGGCCCGCGCACCTCCCTGCGTGCTACACTACCCCATGTGCTACAGTACCCCCTGTGGTACTGTAGCACCATGCCACGTACTCCTTTTCTTTTTCGATTTTTTCAGCGTTTATACACTGCCTTGCGAAGCTCGTTCTAAATATCTTCCCACATAGTTTTCATCCACCGTGTATCACCTTATGTCCCACCTTGTTACCCGACATCCTTGACCGTTCTAGATCTAAACTCCTCCCTGAGTTTATTCCCGATCCGCCGTTGACCAAGGTTGACCCCAAGTACCTACACACAAATAGACCAAACACACCGTTTTCGGGCACAGATATTCACAACCTGACCCACGTCAGTCGTACACACGCTTATCATACTTTCCAATGCCAAGTTCATAAATCACAAGATAAGTCAATTTTTTTAGCACATGATTTTACAGCTAGATGGCCGAGAATTCATCCAAAATTTGTATTATTAGATTAGATTACTTTTGGAAAGTGCAAAAATGCGACCCTGAGTCTGGCCAGCTCCCGTGTAGCACGCACGCAAGCGGCGGAGTCCTAATGGGAAAAAGAAAATTGACCGATCGATATTTTGAAATTGACAAATAAAAATTGATATTTGAGTTGATTTTTACTGTATATATCGGCCCTGTTCTTTTCCTAGTAAACTAGGGGTATGCCCGTGTGTTATAACGAGATCTAGGAGATGTGCCCATGGTTTTATGGGTTCAATTATCCTTATGGTTTTTCTCTGTTCGGTTTTGGGGCGGTTTTTTCTTGGGACATGTGATGGAATTATTCGGTTTTCTATAGGGACGGTTTTTTTAGTAGTAGAGATTATTGCAGGTGTGTTTCTTAGAATATTTTTAAACAACTTTTATGTAGTTAATTCATTTATTTATATCCTTAAATATTATCATATCATAAAACAAATAATCTATCATCTGTTATCTATTCAGAGGTTTCAAACTAGGCCATTATGAGCACAATTACTTAGGGTGGTTTTTTTGGCCGTAGGCTTGATAGGGGCGGCTTCTAATGAAGGCAAGAGTAGTAAAACATATGTTTAATGTTATATTTCTAGCTTATAGCCTGGACGGGGGAGGGATTCCACGCGTATCAATATGGAACCAAATCCTATGGATTAGAGAAGCTAATGCAAAGGGTGGCATTAACACTAAACCGCCATTTAATTGAAAAACACAGTAATTTTATAGGATTTTAATTCTATTTGACTTTTTACTACATGTCCTTTGAAACAAAGTATTGGACCTTCGGGAATTCTATGGAATTCCTTCGGAATGCCTCAATATCCATGCATACTTAGGAGGAATTTTAACATGAGGTTAAGCATTATGGAAAATTTTTTTTAAGTCTTTTATCTCACCTTAAATTTCTTGTTTTTCCTACGGTCTAACCAAATAGTCATTTCTTTTTTCTGTGTTTTGCAATCCTTTGTTTTACACTTATATTCTTATTAAAATCATGTGTTTTTTCTATTTCTCTGTTTTCTCAATCCTGCGTTTTAAAAAAGTCCTGATCATGTCCATCTATCTAGTTCTCATTGTCCAGATTATGAGACAAACCTTAGAGGGAGGGCTGCAAGCCCAATTATATTTCGCCACCAAAACCTATGGTGGCTCCTCCTTTTCCGACCAATTTTTTTATATTAGCCTCCTATGAGACTCTTTGTTTTCTCTCATGCCATACTTCTCTCCTAATCTCTCGGTGCAGAATATGCTTTCATGAATATCAGGAAACGAGGGATGGAGAAACAGCACGATTAGCCAAAATTTAGAGAAGTAAGTAGAGATTGTTGCTTGCATTTATTCTTTACGATTTTTTTGGCTTCCAGTAGCAAATTCCAGGGCATATTTCAATCAGTCATAATTATGTCACAATTGACTTTTCTTCTTTATTTATAGAATGGAGAACGCACCATGTTGGATGCCTAGCGTACTGGAATGCAGTCATAGGTGAGGCTTCAAATTTTTGGGTTAGCTATGGCGGTTAGATTGATTTGATGCTAGGAAGCAGTATAACACAACAGAAGTGCACTAAATAGACTACCATGGTGTTTGAAAGAGCTTATAAAAATAAATTATAAGCCGCATGTAAAACAAAAAATATCATTAGCGTATAATTAATTAAGTATTAACTATTATAAAATTAAAAATAGATTTATTTGGTTTTTTGAGATATTTTCATATCGAAAATTTTTGCAAAAAATGTCCCATTTAGCAGTTCGAGAAGTGTGCTTACGGAAAACGAGGGAATAAGCCACCCCATAAGCTATTCCGAACGCTGCCTACGTCAGATCATACAAACTGTAACACGATTATGTAACTCGTAAAACATGTGTCCCGTTTAGCAGTTCGAGAAATGTGCTTACGGAAAACGAGGGAATAAGTCACCCCATAAGCTATTCCGAACACTGCCTACGTCAGATCATACAAACTGTAACACGATTATGTAACTCGTAAAATATGTTTTACAAATGCTATTGCAACATCGGTCTTAACACATTTAGATACGTTACAATAGAGCCATATAGTGACACAATTTTGTGTTACTAGCACCTATAAGTAACATAGTATTTTGATGTGTGAACAAACTAGAAAAATTAGTCTCACACAAAATATATTGGTTCAGTGATTTTATTTTTTTAATTTTTAACATATTGTTTTAATATTTGTGTATAACGTTTTGAATTAAAATAGGTTTTTAGAAAAAAAAATCATTAGACAGTAGTTGAACTCGCAACCTTGTGCATACACACACCCCCACCAACCAACCAACCAGGCAAGCACACCTTGCTAATAATTTTACTTATTTTTGTGTCAATCAAAGTTCTAGAAAATATTTAAATCTGTTATTTTCTATAACCACTGGTTTGATGTGTAAACTGCACACTGAACCAATGGATTCACCGGTTGAGCACTAACCAAATTTTTAACTATGATTAAAAAAATATTTGCAAACTCAAACTTACAAGTACCATAATTGAGTGGCAAAGCACATGGCTTGTTTGGATAAGATTGTTGGCTCGATTCATTGTTCTGTAGCTTTATTTTTTGTAGAAATATCTCCAATGCTATGGCTTCAAATTTGTTTTCAATGCTATGGAACGATGTAAACAATACTTATATATAAATTTTCTGCAATCCAACATGTTATAGTCCGTTCACTTGATTATTCATATTGTGTGACATGTATTGCTAATTCATTTTCCAAATGGAGTAAATTTTTTAATAAAGAAATGTTAAATGAAAAATGCATTGCAAGTTGTCAAATAACTATGTTGCAATATATAGCAAAAGGTGTTACAAGTTTGCTGTTACAGCTAGAATAGTGTATCACTAATTGTGTTGCTATAATTAAAAAATGGTATTACTATTGTCTATGGTCACATGTAAGTGTGTTGTTACCGTTTTATGCAACACCTTTTTCTTACTTGCTAGGACATCTAGAGTGTCGCAATACACCGAGCTGTAGTAAGATAGCCTATAGTAACAGAAATTGTATTACTGTAGATACAGTATAAACATGTCTTGACGTAGTGGTGTCATTGAGATTAGGGCCATCAACAAGCCGAGCTCGAGCAAGCTCATCTGCCTAGGCTCGAGCTCGATATAAGCTCGAGCCGAACTTGAGTTGAGCCTGCTTCACCTTCAAGCTTTTAAGCAGCCTCTGTTTGAGCTCGAACGAGCTCGAGCTTGGTTGTCGAGTTCAGCCGTGAGTAGTATAACATATATCTTAAAGGATAATTTCTTGATAAAATAATTATTTTCTAGTTAATTGCACTAATAAAAGAGAAAAAAAGGAAAATACATATATATGATGCTAACAAATGTTGAGTCATTGTGTAGGTATGTACTAATATATATGACCTTTTAGTTTATCAAATAAGCATGGAGAACAAACAATAAAAGTCATATACAGTCAATCTCGTTAGAAGCTCGAGCTTGGTTCAGTAAAGCTCGCGAGCCTTGACTTGGGCTCGGGCTTGGCTCGTTTGGAGCTCAAGCCGAGCTCGAATCGAGTCTAGAACGAGCCAAGCTCGAGCTGCTCGCGAGCCTCGAGCTATTTTGACAGCCCTAATTGAGATGTAAACTCTTCTCCCTTCACTAGCCTGGTCCAGCGAGGGCATGGCGTAGCCTAGGGCAGCAGACTTGGTCCAACAAGGCTTCGCACATCTCTAAGGCTCTGGGCCATAAGATTCAAGTTGCTCTCCTCACTCAATTGGACTCGCCTAGCATGGCACAAGGTGATGCATGGCCAAGGCCAACCCAACACAATGATTACGCACCTGGTGCGAGGTAGAGAAGTGCACGCGGGGCTCGCAGCGAAAGAAGAGGAATTTTTTTATTTTTATATTTTTTTAATAAAATATTTACAAAAGTATACCTTCATTTCAAAAATTTACAAAAATATACTCCCAACACTCTCTAGGAGGGCGTTTTTTAAAAATCGCCTCCCAGAGGGTGATTTGATGACGTGGCTGATGGCCGTAGGCCAGGCAGCCGATGGCCGTCAGCATTTTTGCAGGCGGCCCCCTGGCCGCCTGTAAAATGGCCACTTGTTTTTTATTTTTTTTATATTTGTTCTCAACTAGGAACTCGAGAATAGCAAAATCTTGTGAAGGTGCAGCTCAAATCGATGTAAGATGTAGCCTGTAGAAAATTGTGAGCGTGCTTTAAAAACCGTGCTAAAACTTCGGACCTCGAAAACTCAATCTTCCCGGCCAAATTTTGCAAAAAATTTTCGGACAAACCTGACAAAGTAGAGGAGAAGCAGATGTAAAATTTTCTGTAGATGTTCGCAGAGTACTTGTTTGCTAGATTCCGAGACCGTATGTGAAAGTTATGACTGTTTTAAGGTAGGTAGCGTGCGTTAAGGAGAAATAGGCATAACTTTCAAGCGGTTCTGTACTTGGCCAGTCCGACCGGGTTGAGGCAGCCCGTTCGACCGCCACCCCCTATAACTGTTGGGCGGTTCTGTACCGCCCCCATTTTGCAGGCGGCCCCCTGGTTGCCCAAAAACTGCCCTCCCAGAAAGCGACAAGAGGGCCACATGCAAAATGGCCAGCCCCCTGGCTATTAAAAAACTGTCCTCTAGGAGGACGGCAAGGGGACCGCCCGCAAAAGCGTCGGCCTCGTGGCTAGCATTTTTTCAGGCGGCCCCCTTGCCGCCCTCCTAGAGGGCGGTTTTTTAATGGCCAGGGGGCCGCCTGCAAAAGTACAGACGACTGTCGGCCGTCCGGTCGATGGCCGTCTGTCACATCATCAAATCGTCCTCTGGGAGAGTACTTTCAAAGGGCATTGAGAGTATATTTTTATAAAATTTTGAAATGAAAGTATACTTTTGTAAATATTTTATTAAAAAAATATAAAAATAAAAAAAATTCAGAAGAAGAGCGTGCGTGGATTAGTTGCGGAAGGAGAGGTGGGTGTTGGTTGTGCGCACCGTTTGATAGGTAAGCCCCTGTACCACACGAGGGCCTACGACAATATGTCATCCTCAAGTTTTTGTGAAAATTTAAGAGCACCAATTAATACTATAAAAGAGAACTAGAAATTTAATTAGTACTCCCTCTAGTAAAAAATATTTGATATTTAGGATAAGATTTGGTCACACATTTAAAACTCTGACCATCAATAATTTCTCAAACGTTTAATTTAAAACAAAATAAATGATATACATAGATCAGTCTTGGAAAGTAGTATCATAATATTATAAATTTATTAGATTTTACAGTTTTTTCTAAATAAAATTGATTGTTAGAGTTTTAAAAGTTTAATTGAATTTTGCCATAGATAATATCAAATATTTATGATCGGAACAGTACCAAATTTTTTCGGCATTAATCGGTACTCTTAAATTTTCATTGTATTCCTAGATTTAGGTGAAAGGCTTTGTGCTATGGATGAAATATTCTAAAGAAAAATAAGGGAAGGACCAAAAATGGGCCAATTTGTTTATCCTAAGCTGGAAGAAAATATATATACTCCTTTCAAAGACTCCAGTGATAGAGGTAAATAGTGAATCTGCCTTACCACCGTCCTTCAACTCCCACACCTATCTGTCCTACTAGCATTAATATGAATACCCAATGGACGAAAAAGCGGACATGGGAGTTGTAGTTGCAAAGCACATAGCAGCGGCGCAATGGCAACATAAGATATATTAGTAGATGGCGGCAACTTTTTTATTGTAATCGCTGCTGGTCACTAGCTCCATGACCGACGTCCGGCGTCAAGGGACTGTTCGAAACACTTTTGTGTGAGGCTTATAAATAACACGTAAAACGAGAAATATCATTAGTATATGATTATTGTATTAATTATTACAAGCTTGAAAAATAGGTCTATTTGATTTTTTAGAAATATTTTCATATAGAAAGTTTTTGTAAAAACATATCATTTTACGTTTTCAAGAGAAAAAGCTACAAACAAAAAGAAGCTGTTCCGAACGCCAACAGTTACCGGCCGCTAATGATTAATTTTTCTCTACGAACATACAGTAAAATTCTCGTCTTGATCCTGTTACGAAGTACACCCTTCGTTTAAAAATATAAGGTATTCTTATTTTTTACAAAGTTAATATTTAAAAATTTTAACTAGTAATTTAACTAAAAATATATGTGTTTACATGTGTATGTAGTACCACTAGATTCGTATTTAATAATATTTTTATATAATATTAGTTTAATAGTTGTTCATGATATATTATAAAATAAATTAATGATCAAGTATAATATTAAAGATCATATAAAAATATAATACGTCCTGTATTTTGAAGCAGAGGGAGAATATGCATTTTGCTAGTACACGAGAGAAATGCTGGAACTAGCCGTTACTACGGCCCGATTAAGAAATGGCCCGTTAGCCAGCGTCATCCAATGTCCGCGACGGCTTCACAATTCCAAATTCGCGCAGCGAGCGGGAAAGCAATTGAAACCCTAGCATTTGTTGAGGGGAATATCCACGAGCTCGCGTCCCCTCTCCACTCGGCGGCCGGATCCGTCGAGCTCCGCAGCCTCCCGCCGAGGTCCGCCTTCTGACGGGTGACGGCCTCTGCTCTGGCAAGATCTCCCGCTCCGCTCCGTGCTTCTTCGTCCTCTCCGACGACGCTTCTCCTCCTCCCGCGAGGCTCCCCCAGCGGCCGCCGGCGCCGCGCCCGCGCACCGCGCCGATCAGGGTGGTCTCTCTCTGCACCGGATCCTCCTCTATTGACTCGTCGTTGGGACGGTAGGGTTCCGCCAGCCCGAGCTGCTCCAGCGGCGGTAGTCAATCATCGGTGAGTAATTTTTTCCCCCACCTTTGCTGGTGTTTCAGATGATTATTTTGGGCTTGATTTGTCCGATTAATTGTTGCGGCGTGGACTGTGGCTAGGGTTTTGTGAGCCAGTTGGGTGTTGATGGGGATAGAAGATTACCATGTCATCGAGCTCGTCGGGGAGGGCTCCTTCGGGAAGGTGTACAAGGGGAGGCGGAAGTACACTCGCCAGGTTCGTCCTCTGGATTCCTCTCATACGGTGAAATGGATTTTTTTTGCGCGACTGGTTTTCCTATAAATTTTGATTGCTTCTGTTCAAATTTGTCTCAGACGGTTGCGATGAAGTTTATCCTTAAGCATGGGAAGACTGACAAAGATATACATAATCTAAGGCAGGAGATTGAGGTAATCACCGCTATTAATTTGTCTACTTGAGATTCGGCTTAGGAAAATTTGTGCAATTTAATCTCTACTTGCAACTGCTTCTGGGAGATGCACTGCCTGTGTCAGGACTTACGATGCCAGGGTCTCAAATCTTCCAACGCCTGTTTTGGATTTTTTTTAGGTGGGAATGGGGCTGGAATTTTATCTTGAGGATGAGTTTATTGTGGGATATTATGAGCACAAATCCCAAATGTTGCTTTGTTTTAGTTTGCCATAAGACATTTCTTATGTAGCTAGAACTTCACACTAACAGAAATGATCTTGTTTGCGTATTTTAATATGATGCGTCTTGTCTCAGGATGCTATCTTACCATTTGCTGCCATCATTTTTTTCAGATTCTGAGGAAACTCAAACATGAGAATATAATTGAGATGATCGATTCTTTTGAAACCCCTCAGGAATTTTGTGTTGTCACAGAGTTCGCTCAGGTACAGAAGAATGTGATTTTGCTGTAATTTACACCAACAATTGGCTTTAGTGGACTTTAGTTGTCTAAACTTCATATATAATGCTTGTTTCAGGGAGAACTGTTCGAGGTTCTTGAGGATGATAAGTGCCTTCCAGAAGAACAGGTTCAAGCAATTGCTAAGCAGCTGGTATGCACTCAACAATTTTCTTGTTTCTTACACACTACTGGACTTTTCTGGTTGTCTCCTTTCCAGCATTGCCCCTTATTTCAGGTAAAGGCGCTGCATTACTTGCACTCCAATCGTATTATCCATCGGGATATGAAACCTCAGAACATCCTTATTGGGAAGGGATCTGTTGTGAAGGTATATCCTTTGCTACATCTATGTTGACAATGGTTGATTGTCCTTTCTATATTAGCTAAACACTTTTTGTTAGATAAAATTAATGCCTTTTAGTATGCAGTGTATTCTTCAGACTAGTTGCTTCACTGATAGTGATACATTGCACCTAATTCTATACCTGATTCCCATGGTTCAATGCAATACTTGATTCCATCTGATATTTTGCAGCTACAATATCCTATGTTTTTTAAGTTCATCGACTCTTCTAGCTTCACACCAGTATGATGCTCATAGTTGTTTCTATTCATGTATGTAAAAGAATTCCTTGTCTCAATAACCATAATCGTTGCCTCAGAGACCTAATTTATGCACAGGGAGATGTCTAGTCACTATTATATATGAGTATATGAACAATTGTTTACTGTTTTGCTTTTATGTTTTTCTCATTTATTACGTATAATTTTGTTTTAAATTGTGTTTCTTTTTTCTCACTCACAGCTATGTGATTTTGGGTTTGCTCGTGCCATGTCAGCTAATACTGTTGTGTTACGTTCTATAAAAGGTACTTTTCATCTTTGCATGCTAGCTGAGCTTCTTGTGCTTTTTACATAAAGTCTGTATGTGTTTTTTTAAATATGTTTCAGTTTGTATTTAGCACCAATGTCTTACTAGTCTTGTAAATCCATTCTTCTAGCCATATATTAGCTACTGGCAATTTGGTATGGACCTTAACATGTTGTTTTTCCCAAATATTGAAATAATAATCATTAAGCATAAATAAACCATAAAATACATGTTACATAGCTGCATTCTTGTCTTTACTCTTTATTAGAGTAATATTTTGCTGTCCTTTTTTTCAACTGGTTTGTTTCTGATAGTAGATTTGGAGTTGACTTTACAGTAATCCTAGACACAGTTCTTTCCTGAACAACCATTACTGCACATAATTTGAAATGCTATGGCGCCTGCTTTCTATTGACATTCCCCTTACTGGTTCTTTGTTAGATTATTGTATCTCCAGTATACTCATATGAGCTGATTACCTGTTTTACTAAACATTCTTCTTCCATGCAGGAACACCTCTATACATGGCTCCAGAACTTGTGAGGGAACAACCTTATAACCACACAGCAGATCTATGGTCCCTTGGTGTCATCTTGTATGTGGACTCTTATTTTGTATTGATGCTTTGTTACTAAATAAATTATCTCTTGTCACTGGTTCTATACCTAAAGCTCGGTAGGAAAAAGGGGTTATCTTGAATCAACTTGATTTGGAATCCAAAATCCCCTCCCTGCCTCTGTATAGAACTCATAGGTTCTGCACTTGTGTATGCGTACTGTCATACTTTCTTGTTTCCTTTTGTTTGACCTTATGCCTTAGCTGTAGGCACAAACAACCGTTAGAGATAAATAGAACAAACCAACATAGTATATCTGTTATTCCAGACATTCTCTAGTGCACGCATGATTTGAAGAGTGAGAACCACAATCCATTTCATTTTGTTTCATTTTTACATCGCAAGGCAGTTTGCATATGCCAGTTGTTCCCAGATGATGTAGATAAGGCATAACAATCCTTGTGGTTTAATAGAACATAAATTGCCGGCAATGAGGCCTAAATTTGTTCCTCTCTTTAGTTTACTATGTTAAGATACCCATGCACAATTTTTCAATGAATAACACATCTGCTTAGTCTGTTTCCTAAGGGTATGTTTGCTTCTCTTTCTCACCCTTGCTTAGTGTTGTGTAGCAAGGTTGGTGGCTTTTTGCTAGCAAGTATTATGGCAAGTGTGTCGCTCTTCTCTTTTTTATATAAAAATAATATTCCACCACTTCCAACTTGCCTGACACCTGTGTTGAACAGCTTTGTGTTGTAAATTAATAAATTATATCATATGATCTATCTGCTTCCATCAAGCTAACATTTCTGATTGGTTGGCCAGGTATGAACTATTTGTTGGACAACCACCTTTTTATACAAATTCAGTCTATGCGCTTATACGACACATTGTCAAGGTTGATCCATTAACTTCTTGTTCCAAATACTTTATATTTATCATCGTCAAAATTGACATATGCTCTATATGTGGCAGGATCCTGTGAAATATCCAGAAAATATGACCGCACATTTTAAGAGCTTCTTAAAGGGTTTATTAAATAAGGTCCAAATGATTTTTTTTCTCCTAGACTGCAGCTATTGAGTTTGTTGATCTATCCTTTTCTTTGCTAATTCTGTGTGTGACAAAAGCAGTCGCCTCAAAGTAGATTAACCTGGCCAGCATTGTTGGAGCACCCATTTGTCAAAGACAATTCAGTGGAACCAGCAGCTGTAAGTTTCTACAAAGGAGATGTTTGCAATTTTGCATAACATAAAGTTCTGTAGTAATAATACAGTATTATTTTTACATTTTCCCAGGACAATGAAGCTGCTCTTTATGAAGTTAAAGGATCTGAGGCTACCTGGAAGGAAGATGAAATGCAAACATCCAAGAAACAACCTTCTGCTGCTGATCCACAAAGTGAATTATCTCCATCATCCTTGGCATGTAATATTGTTTTCAATTTTTGAACCTAACTGAATGTATGGCAGGTAGAAATACTGTTGAAAACAGGGAAAATACGTACGATAAACAAAACAACAATAAAAAAGTGGAAGGCCCTAAGCATGCTGCTGAGGATCATCATGGTTCATCTACCGGTCCTGTTTCTGACATCAGCATTCCATCAGGCATGTTATTATCCAAACAGTTTTTTGAATTCCAAGTAATGTTTAATTGGTGGGAGTGGCTATTGTCCAAACAACATTTTTCAATATATATTTCTCCACAATTTGAAAAGAGCTGGTGCTGCCGTGGTGGCAATGGTGTGCTCTATGGTAATTTCTGGTGGATAGATCAATGTAGACAAGCGTATTTGGAGCATCTATAAGAACATTTTTAAGGTTGAAGTCCAATTTTAGCACTCTTTGCATAGACCATTTTTCACCCTGAACTAAAAAAATGGCTGTTTTTCACCCTTAACTTTCATAACCGAGCAAATAACACAGTGGAACATATTGTATTGTGGTTTTCACTGAATATGGCTGTGGTGTAGAGATGACGTGGATACCACTAGTGTTGGATATAATCTTGTTGCTTTACCTATTAGTACTCTGAGTTACCAAAACAGAAATACACTAGCTGGGTGTCGTTGCAGTAGCATGCTAGAATGAGTTAAAAATCTCCAGTAAGAGTTAGTTTTACTTCCTTGTTAAATTCTTGAGTGTAGAATCATCTAGCTTCTAGTGCCAAGAAGTCAAAATGTTCACACCTTGTATGCGTGCAGACCAGGATGTTTCTTAACATGTAAGCTAACTGTGGATGCATGCATGAGTAGTAAATGCTAAAGCTAGCTGCTGTATTAGGCAAGTTGGTTTGTAAGCCTATAAAAGGCAATGCATATGCATCTGTAACCTTGAGCAATGCAATGAAAGTAATACTATGAGTATATGAGCTCCACTGTTTTCTCTATTTTGTTGCTTGCTCCTTTAGTTTAGTTTGAGTGATTCTTGAGCTTTTGTTGATCCTACTAAAGCCAACACTTAGTTGGGTCTACATCAATGAAACTTATCTGATAGGAGTTTATATCAGTGAAAACTAGCACCATGTCATTCAAAACCGCAGGCAGTTTGTGTAGTACCCTCTGTTTCAGATTGTAAGACATTTTGACTTTTTTCTAAGTCAAATTTTTTCAAGTTTATAGAAAAACAATTCAACATCTACAACATCAAATTAGCTTCATTAAAACCACAATTGAATATATTTTTATAGTATATTTGTTTTATGTTGAAAATGTTGCTACATTTTTCTATAAACTCGGTCAAACTCGAAGAAGTTTGACTTAGAAAAAAGTCAAAACGTCTTATAATCTGAAACAGAGGGAGTATTTGCTTGGTTTTGAAAGGTGAGAATGAGAAATAACCTGCTGCTAAGCTTAGGGTGAAAATTAGAATCCAAAAGTGGACTTTATGTCTAAAATTAGAAATAACCTGCTGCTTTAGTAAATTGCATCATGTGCACACGTGTATGTCTAGATGGCTGGTTGATAGTTTTTTTTTTTTTGAAAACCATGGCAGTTCACTGGACTGACGGAATCACACAACTCATTGTATTTAGTCATAATATATAGCTATCTGGCTGTATTTTCTTAACCCTTATAACCTACAGATTTTACTCCATAAACGCTTATAACCTACTAAACAGCACAAACTTGTCTATCGCTTTGGTGCAGAATGCACAGCTTTAGATAAACTGGAAAAAACTTCACAAACAGTAAAAGGCGCAAATGCCATTGTTGAAGATAGTGAAGCACTGTCAACTGTCCTCAGCCCCATCAAAACTTGGTTGAGCAATCCTCCTACTTCATCCAGGTAGATTTGCTAATGTTCTCCTTCGACATGAACCATTAATTTTATTGCTTTGTTGTGGAAACATGAGAAAGGAGAAACTTATTGTAATATAGTTGCAAACACTTCCACACAAATTATGAAGAGCAGTGCTCATACTCCATTATGTTGGCCTGTACACCTGATCTCTATTTCATTTTCATGTATGCACTATGCCACTATAATCTTACAGCAATTTATTATTGATCAACCTATACAGGGGATTGAATATTGATGATGCAAACCAGTCTCTCAGAATTGTAAAAAATTTAATTGAAATGGGGTCATGTCAATCTTGTGCTGCAATTGATGACATCATCTGCATGTTTCTTGAGTTTACAAGTGTCATTATCAGAACGAAGCTTTCAGATGCTTACAGCCTTGCAGTGAAGGTATGGTGGTTTAGGCATAGAACTTCTCCGAGTAAGAACAGCAAATGAAAGCAACCCCCACTGTGTGGCATATATCAATAGCATGCTATTCAATTTACTGTTTCAAAAAATATACTAGTAATTCTTCTAATTTATTTGGTGCTATAACCTCCATTACATAACAATGTATTTTTGGCAGTGCCTAGCAGTAGCACGGAAGCTGCTTGATACAAGTGAAGGTTCTGTGCTGCAATCTTATGACAGACACTGGTCCTCTCTATATGAGCTTTATTCACAGGTCACACTTTGCTACTATCTTCAGGTTTCACTATCTGATGTGTGTACGCCTTCTATGTTGATTATCGAGGTTTTTTTTTATCCTACAGATTCTCGTTTCTACAATTGATCCATCTGGAAGAATCTCTCGTGAGTCGACTGCATGCCTTACTCTGATGTTATCTCGGGTTATTTCTGGATTGAAAGCAAGTATGTCCTCTGAGAGTCCAAAGCCAATGGAAGAAAGTCTCATGAAGATCATCAATCATGCAAGGAGTTCACAGTTACTAGAACTCTTATGTGAGTGTCTAATAGCTTCAGGTTCAGATATAATATCAGGGTCCACTAACATGGTACCAGCAGCTTGTGAGGCATGCAAGGCCATATGGTATCTAGCTCATGCTGTTGACATTATGTCCCTTGGCATACATAATTTTTCATTTCCATTAGCTAATTCATGGCGACAAGTTCATGCAAAGCTGGATGGTAAAATGCAAGATCAAAGTTCATTGCCTGCCTCACAAAAAAAAGATTCATTATTGGATCCAGACTCTACCCATCTGATAAATATATTTGTCAAATCATTCCTGGCTTCAAAACCGATGCAGGCTGCAGTTTATCACTGCTTGCATAATGGTTTGGAGTCAGCTATTCATGCTTCTCTTCAGGTAATTCTGTCATGCTTTTAATACACAGACCAATAAATTCTCTTGGAATGTCTCTCTTCAATGGTGTATATAGGTAGCAGGCTTAACAAAATCTAAAGAATATGGGATCGGGAATTGCATTATATCAGTCTCAATTGCGATAATCCAATCAACTAGTATGTACTTCAGTGCTATTTCTGTTCTCATGAACTTTTGGACAAGCTCATTCTTTGCTGTCTTCTATGATTCTATCATTCTTTTCATGATCCAACTACCCAAATTCTGATTTATATCATACAAGATTGAGTGGAAAAAAATAAAAATGGCTTGGTGGAAACATCATTGCAATATTATTTTTGTAAAAAAAAGAAGAGCATGACATTTGTACATCAATGTAGCTTGTATTATGCTCAATTTTTTCTTGGAATCTACAATGCAACTAAATTGTAAATGCAAAAGGACTGCACAGTTGATTTCAATCTCTGTTTACACTAAAAACTATTTGGAAGTAATTTTGTAATGTTTCTTTTACTTTGAAAATGCAATTTGGCACATCTTCTGTTGCACATGAAATTATACATGTCATTGTAATTCTTGATGCACGGAAATCTTGCCTTTCAGCTAATCTCAAGAGCTTGTCTGCTGGATGCTTCATTCTGTGCTATTATTTGTGGCCCAATAAATCCATCATCCAATGTCAATGAAGTAGAACATGGTGGAGATGGGACAATTGTATCAGATATGTTTTCTCTATTGTCACTGTGTGGCTCATATTTGAATAAGGAGTCCAAGCAAAACAGTAATCAGAAATGTAGACTATCCAATCCTCATGCCCTAGTAGTGCACTGTTGCCTTGCATTGGCAACGATAGCTGCATGCCTGAAGTCAGAGGGGAATTCTTCAGCATCAGTTATCTTAACTAGTTCCCAGAAGAAACAGCGGTCCCGACTTTCTGTTCTTGCGCACCTCTCTTCAGTCGATGATACGGTCAAGAGTTGCCTCCAGCCACACTGTGCATCTGCAATGCTTGCACTATCGTCACTTATTTCACTTGAAAATGGAGGGCAAAGCAGATCTTCTCTTTGTGAAACTGCCCTTGCTTTGTTTCCTCGTATGGCAACAGTACACACATTGCTGAAGCTTTGGCTATCTGATGGTAGTGAAGCACTCTGTCGATATAATGCTGGTCTACTGAATTTGTTCGGCCTTCGTGATGGGTGTGTTGGGCTGTTGGAAACAAGACTGAAATGGGGCGGGCCATTGGCCATTGAACAAGCCTGCTCTGTTGGCATCCCACAGCTCCTAATTCGCTTGCTTACTGATGGATTCTCAAAGGAACCATCTGATGAGAAAGAAGGTTCAATACACCGCAGTGGATTATCACCATTGGGAGTTGTCTGGACTCTCTCGGCTTTATCTCAATGCCTACCTGGTGGCGTTTTCCGTGAAATTTTGTATAGAAGGGAGCATGTAAAGCTTTTAACTGACCTGCTGTCTGATATGCACCTCAAGGCATTGGCAGCTTGGACTGGTCTTGGTGGTGGGAAAAAGGGAGTTCGGGAGTTGATAAACTCGGTGGTTGATATTTTGGCATTTCCCTTTGTTGCAGTGCAGAGTTCTCCAAACATGCCAACAACGTCAGCATCCATCAATAGTGGCTTTCTTCTTAACATTGCGTCACCTGGTGTAAGAATTGGTACTGAGAATAAGGAAATGCTGAAAACTATCGAGAAAAACATGGCTCAGTACATTCAAGTCCTACTAGAGGTCTGACTATTTGACTCTAATCTTGTTGCTTATTAGTGCATGGCCATAATTTTGTCTCTTTGTTTATTCGTTCAGGTTAGTGTTCCTGGGTGTATAATGCACTGTTTTGATCATGTTGACATGGAAGATCTATCAAGGCCCTTGGCTATAGTGGCCAAAATGGTTGGGTATCGTCCGCTTGCTTCCCAGCTTCTTAGAGAAGGTTTACTAAATCATAGTAGAGTTGAAAAATTACTGAAAGGCCCTATCGCTAAAGAGACATTGCTTGACTTCCTCATGATAGTTTCTGATCTTGCCCGGATGTCAAAGGTTTGTCATTTATTGTCTTCCTTTTTTTGAGGGGCAAATTTCTAAGGTGCCCTAGAAATATGCTACATGGAAATGTTGAATCTTGGCTATATATACATATTGACACAAATTGTGCTTGTGTCCAGGACTTTTATGAGCCAATTGATAAGGCAGGCATGGTTGGGTATTTGAAGAACTTTATATCAAATGAGGACCCTGATTTAAGAGCAAAAGCTTGCAGTGCAATTGGCAACATGTGCCGCCACAGTTCCTACTTCTACAGTTCACTAGTAAGAAAATATGTATTATTTATATTTGGATTATATTGTCTAGTAGATATATTTAACATTATTTTCTGGAACAGGCATCAAATAAGGTAATTGAACTGGTAGTTGACAGATGCTCTGACCTGGACAAACGCACTCGAAAGTTTGCATGTTTCGCTGTAAGTTTTTAAAGCGATCTTATATATTTGTTGCAGTTTACCAATCAATGGGAGACCGGCAACCTACTCGTGCTGTGTTGACAACTTTTTTAAACTCGTAAGCTGACATGCTGCTTATCACAATGACATGCTATATTCAGGTAGGAAATGCTGCTTATCACAATGACATGCTATATGAAGAACTTAGACGGTCCATACCTCAACTCACCAAGCTGCTTCTTGCACCTGAGGAGGATAAAACAAAAGGCAATGCTGCAGGAGCGCTGAGTAACCTAGTGAGGAACTCTAACATACTCTGTGAAGATATTGTCTCCCAGGGCGCAATTCAGGTTTGCCAACCCTTGCCTACTGCTCATGCTCATACATCTTATTCTCAATACAGGTCCACAACTGTTGTTAAGTTGTACAGCGAATGGAAACAACTGATATAGTTCATTGATACTTATTGTTGGTAGAGTGAATGAAGCTAATAAATGAAATTAATCGCTTATGTGATTAATGTGTGTAGGTACTATCATCTCAACGCCAGTTAGTATGATGCATTTTTTTGAGGAGTTGAACATGATGCAGGAACATGCATAAAATTAACGGCATTTAATTCTACCATATGGCTTGATAAAAAAACTAACCTACAGTCCCTTTTGTCTTTTGCTTTCATCAACCTTGGCTAGCTATCTGAACATTTTCATTCCTTGTTGCTATGCAGGCCCTGCTGAAGATGGTCAGCACCTACTCCACCGTGGCTCTGAGCCCCAGCCGGAAAGACGTGCTAACGGAATCGCCGCTGAAGATCGTCCTCTTCGCCCTGCGCAAGATGTGCGACCACGCCGCCTGCCGGCTCTTCCTCCGGTCATCGGAGCTGCTCCCGGTCATCGTGCACCTCAGGCAGTCGCCGGATTCAACCATCTCTGAGTATGCTTCTGCCATCGCGACCAAAGCTTACCAGCCGTGAGCCCTTGACGTTCCTGGTTCCTCCCGTCGGGTGGGGCATGATCATGCCGCTGCAGTGCGAATCTGAAATCCTATAATGTTTCGGAATTGTCGTATGTAGTACAGTATATCACGGATCGACTAGCCAGATCATGTATGTATATATGAGTTGATTTGCCGAGAAGGGCATATAATTACCTGACATTTTAAATTTACAGCGACACGTAGATGTGCAACGTCAGTAGTCTGCAGAGAGCACTTGAACATGAAACTTTGGACCTTTAATTTGGTTGATCGGGGTGAGGCTTGATTGGGCCTTAATAGAGGGCTAGACTTGATAGCCATTTTTGGGCCTTGTTGGGTTTTAGGGCTTAACTTGGGCGGGACCAAGTTGGGTCCTTAATGGGCTGTGCGTGGTGATCTGGCGGTCATGTTGGGACGGAAAAATTCGTCTCTCTCAAATATAGCCTGATTCGCATTCCTTAATCATAAAATCGAATATAAAATCTTTTTAACTGTTAAAATCGGATCAATTTACTTTTCTTTGGATGGTTTTAATGGTGGTTTGGTCCTATGTAGTGTATACATAGCACTTTGACGTGTCTTCGTGGCGCTTGCATTCTAGTATGAAGGAAATTAAAAATAGATCGGGCCCACTATCAAGTCTAAGAGAAAAACAAAAAAGCAATAGAGCCCAGAGCCCACATGTCATCCCTCCTCTCTCCCTCCCTCCTCTCCCTCCCTTTTCTCTCCAGGCGGGCAAGCGGCAGCAGCGGAGCAGCAGTGGCGGCGGCTTCTCTAGCTCGAGCACCCGACGGCCGCCTCCTCTCCCCCGCCGTCGCGCTGGCGGTGGCACAAGTCGATGGTGGCAGCCGGCATGCCTCCGTCACAGCCGTCCCTCGTTGGCGCCATCCTCCTTCGCGCGACGCCGCCCAAGCCACCGGCTTGATCTGCTTGGCCCTGAGGTGGAGCAGTGGCGCCGGACAACGGGATGGCGGGCACGGAGCGCTTCAATGACTCGGTGGGGCTTTGTCGCATCGGGAGGTCGAGCTCCTTTGCCGCGGCTCCTATTGCTCGTTGTCTCCCCCACGCTGCCGCGCCCGCACTCGCCATCTACCTGGACGCCGGCTCGCTTGCCATCTCCCCCATGCACTCGCCGTCCTCCCAGAAGTGCAGGAGGCGTCGCCGGCTTGCCCTTCCCCTTCCTCTGCTCGAGCTCAGGAGAGGCAACGCGAGGTCAGGCCTGTTGAGCTCTTGCTCCGACCGCAGCCTCGTCAAGGCCCCTTGTCCACGGCCTCTTCGACCTCCCACGCCACTAAGGCCAAGCTCTTCACCATCCGTGCCCTAGAGCACCGTGAGCTCGCTGCGCCGCTGCAGACGCCGCCAGTTGGACCAGGGTCAATGAGCCACATCAGCCAAAACCGCTCTCAAAATATCGGAAGGAGTCGATTTACACTGGTATTACAAATTGGGAAATCCTGTATACCTAATTTATGGTTGAGTAACGTGAATCAAATTTGGCTCATAGTTGAGGGATGCAAAATAGACTTTTATCAATTGGGACTAAACTAGCCAAGATAGAACTTAGATGACCTCGGTTAAGAGTAGCTTAATAGGCCGTCCAAAATGATAGTAGTGAATATGAGTCTACTGGGTTACTCTGTGATGAATATGGACGTTCCATAGGTCGTTGTTTAGTTATTGGAGTTAATATGGGTTTTTATTATGGAAAAAATCCCTCAACTATAAAACTGTGTATACAATATCTCTCAACTATCAAAATCAGTGTAAATCAAGTACCTCGGTGGTTTAGACGGTGGTTTTGTACTATGTGACATCTACGTAGTATGTTAATCTAGTCTTTATCCGATGTGTGGCTTACTTATAATTAGTCGGTGAAAAAATAAAAAAATATAACCCACATGTAAGTCGCATGAAAAAACCCTCTCTCCTCCCTCTCTTCCGCTCTCCTCTCTCTCTCGCTTCCCCTCCTCCTACAGGCCGGCGAGCTCCTCCCGCTGTCGGTCCCCACAGGGCGCTCAAGGCCGCGGCGGACAGTGTGTGGCGGGCGTGTTCGGGGAGGGAGGGGAAGAGCGGCAGGAGGAGGGTGAGGAGGATGCAGGACAGGCGGAGGTCCTCGCCGAGCCAGGAAAGCGCGATGACGGCGAGCGGTGGGTCATCAGTGCACGTGACGAGGCATGGAACGTCGCCGGGACAGACGGGCGGTGTGGGCACCCGATTATTCTACACTATAAGGGGTAATTGGTACGACAACGCGAAATATCTAGTTGGATGTGATCTCAAGAGAAAGCCAAATAAAACTGTAACCATCCAACCTCATCGCAGCCTTGTCATACAAATCACCAAATATAATACAAAACAACCGAACACCAGGCTAAGAACACAAGAGATATTTGGAAGAATAGTTACACCAGTCCACACGGCGAGATATGCCCTTCAAACCACAAGAAGATGGCGACTAAACACGATACATATCTCTGAGGACATGGTCTACGGTTGAACTACTCTCCATGTATCTCAACTGTTCTAAGCCTATACTCATGCAGACTAGCCCCAGGAAAATTGCTAGTCCACACTTTCATCTCTAGCAATGGTATACAAACATAGGGTATACAATTATAAGTGAAATAAACTTAGATACAACTAAGATTGCATAGGCCAAAAGGCCAAATAATATGATTCAGCGGAAGCTTGTCTACCTATACCACAGGCAATCCGACTAGGGGTACACCCCTAAAAGAATCAATCCTAAAGAAGCAACGGAATCCCGTAGCACTCAACCTACAACCAGGTAATCAACAGAAGTACAAGCAAGAGTCAGTACATTACCGAAATAATGTACTGGCAATATCAATCCTACCATACATGCAAGTTCTAAATCAAGGAAAAGTTATTTGTGGGTTCAGTTTTGCATAAAGCTAATTTTAGTTCACAATCATTTTGCAACGGTAATTTAGAAAGTACTTAAACAAGTATAATAAGTAGTGAAGTGATCAACATAATATCAACATAATAATTTTCCTGCTTGTGCCCTCCTCGGCAACAAGTCATCGTAAATATTATCATAAGCATAATAATTCTCAAAAGTCACCAATCCTCATCCTAGTTTTATAAACACATTTAAAAACATAAATCTATACTCAATGAACACAACCATGCCGCTCATGACCGTGAGCACGGCTAACCGATTAGTTTTGACTCTGCAGAGTTTGTACATCGTTACCCACATGATGTGATAGAAGCCCAACAGCTACACTCTAGTTTGTCCGGTACCCGTCGGTACCACCACACTCTTCACGTTGAATGCGGTCTAGATGTCACAACACAGCTTTTACATTACCTAACATTTAGCCTTGCACCAGCATGAGGTGTGTTACTCCACATCGAGGCGCTACCCCGATGCCGTGGGTGGCGGGCCCACGCCTTAAACCCAGCGCCATGGCGGCAACTATCCTGGCTCCCCACGAGGCACACAACGTTGTATTGGACAGACTTAGACGCCTATGCCATGAGGTGATCACAGTCCCTCATGGTTCACATAGGTAGTTTCTATGAACAGCCCTACAGTACATTAGTAGGCACTGCCCCTACTACTCAGCCTACCAAAATGCAAGGCTAAACATTAAGTAACTTAATTTACTATGGCTATCCCATAACTAGCACATGTGGTTGTACTGTTTAACATGAGAATATGACACTGAGTTCGGTCCTTAATCGACCCGGGCAAACAGTCCCTCTATCGGTGTGCAACTACTCCATATGCACACCACTTGCCGCCCAAGTCTAAATCAGGTTTTTCATCATTTTAGTTCACAAATAATCAGAGGCTTCACCTCTGTCCAGAAGTCATAAAATTCCTATTTTCAAATGTATATAGTGATCACTGTAATATTTAGCACGTTACTAAGCATGGCTAAGCATAAGCAAGTGTATTAACTTAATATGGACCCCATGAGTACAAACCAAGTACTTTAATCAAGCCTAAGGTTACAAACAGCAAGGAATACAATGTTCTAAGGTGGATCATGCAACTAATAGGTTATAGCTACCATTTACCACAATTCAAATACTATTATTCACAAATACGCATGCAATTTTACAAACAACACATTTCATTCCCCAAAACATAGGATTCAAATTGTTCAAGGAAGAGGGGAGAAAACTTGCCTTACTCTCGAGTACTCGGATACCAACTATTTCACTTCTTCACCGATATCGAATTCGTTCTCTAGAAGGAAAATAACGTACGATCAAATAAATAGCAAATAATGCGAAAATATGAAATGCTCTAATATGCATGATATTTATGCCTTAGGTTGCTACTGGTCTAAAGTGAATTTAGGTGAAGGAATTTCTATTTTATCACGTTCTGTTTGAGAGTTATGAATTTTACGAGTTCTATACGAAAATACGTCCGAATACGATTTAAGGTCAAAGTTGAAGTTATTCTGATATGTGTGAGATTTATACAGTGACTAGGTACTGGTTTTATATACTCTTTGGTGAACTTATTTTTATCTTTGCACTTGCCATTTGTGAGATATGATTTTTACGATTTTTATGTGTCCTTTTAGTAGTATAAAATGTACTGATTATGTGTGGCCTAATTTTGTGCAATCTGAGTTCATAAATGGAAAGTATACATTTTTATGAGAATTAAAAAATTGGTTTGACATTTTTCTGAGTTATAATGGATTTCTTATGAATTTTCTAGTTAAAAGTCCCATTTTCACCCTTTATTTACTCTTATAAATTTTTTGGCAGATTTTCTGTACAGAATGTGCTACTGTTTAATTTACCAGATTGTAGAGAATAAAATTACCAAACCAACAAAACTAGTTTCACTCAATTTGGAGTTAGGATGGATTTTCTATAAATTTTCAAAGTTAACTCAATTTTCAGTGTAACAGAAAAGCATTTATTCATTTCTTTTATTTTTTTCTAGGATTTTAAATCAATGGGGTCCACCGGTCAGTGAGTGTAAATAAGCAGAAAGGTTCCTGGAGGTCCTGGGAATCAACCCGCAATCCTTTCTGGCGAGTGGATCCCGTGCGTCAGCGATGCAGAGCAGGGCGAAGAGACAATGGAACGGACCGCCCGGTCTAGGAGAGGATGGTCCGGCGTGTTAGTCAGGCAAAGCAGAGCGAGGCGAGGCAGAGCGGAGCAGTGGCGACCCGACGAGGTTCACGGTGGTGCCGGCGGCGAACGACGGCTCGGCTGCAGTCGGGGCCAAAAGAGAAAGGATAGAGGAGTTCACGGCGAAGCTAAGGGTGGTCTTCTCGTCGTCGACGGTGGCCGGAATCAACGGCGAAAGCGGCGCGGGCGGCGGAGTACTTCGGGCGTAGTGGCAATGTTTGGTCTCGAGCTCGATTCGATAGACTATATGCATGCATGTGCATCTAAGAGCTTGTAGAGCCCTCACCGAGCTGTTTCCTGTGGCAGAGAGGCTCTGGTGAAGCAACGGTGACGGAGGAATGGCGCGGCGGTGACGAAAGCTTCGGGTTCCACGGGGAGAGCTCAATCTAGCCGATAATCCCAAGATTTGAGATAGGAACAGGGTTAGATACCTCTTAAGGATGGTATACGCACGAGGAATTGGACCACAACTCACCAGAGATAGGCAATTGCACGGCGGCGGCTTGCGGCCGGACTTGGGGACGACGACGCCGATCTCCTCGTTGGCTCTACCTCCGGTCAAGGTTCTTGGGGCATTCTGCAGCTAGTGGAGACACGGGCTCGGCGGCGAGGTGGCTCGGGCTGGGATCGCCGGAATTCGCCGGAACAGCGAAGACATCGCGGCGGTGCTCTCTGGACCAAAAGTGAGGACGGCGACGACTTTGGCCGGCGGTCCCTAGGGTAAAGTGATACAAAAATGGATCGGTTAGGAAATGGTGATCACGTTCCGATGGTTAGGGAAGGACAGATCTCACCGGAGTTGAGTTGGTTTGGATCGAACGGCTGCCGGCATCGGGGGAGACGATGCCGTTCCTGGGGAACCCGAGGTGGTTTCTCTCGGTTTTACCGTGGAACAGATAGCGGGAGAGAGGAAGAGGATGATGACGAAGTGGCTGGGTAGATGGTGAAGTTTTCCACGGTGTGAGGACTCCTGTGGTGGCATTGGATGCTATTGACGCGTGGGGGAGAACGTGGCGTGTTCCTGGCATGAAGAGCGAGCTTGAGCGGTGTCTGAGACTGTCAGGTGGGTCCAGGATGTCTGTGGGGCCCACATGGCAGTGAAGAATGAGAGAGGAGTCATCTAGAAGCTGAGTCTTGCTAGCTGTCAAGCATGCAGTCTTTACTCAGGTGTTTTACTAAGTTACCAAGGGGTATAAATCTGGGTAAAATTACTGTGGGCAGTAGGTGGTATTGGCTAGCTCTGTGCCAAAATTCAGAGTTGTGGGACTTGTGGATTTCTCTGGAGAAAATGGCAAAGTTCGGCCAAAAAGCAGTTTCTGCTGTGCACTAGTCTGAGTCAGTGAGCTTTGTCCCATTATTTTATGTTCAATCTTTGTGAATATTGTACTGAAATTTTTACTGTAATTAGTTCACAATCTAATCCATGTTCTGGTAAATTTTGGTGAGAAGGTGATTGATGGGTTAATTCTGGCAAAAATGTCAAATAGGCAGTCTGCAGGTGAAAGTTTTTCTGTATTGCTGAATTAAGAGTATTTATTTGAGATAATTATTGAATTGATAAAATTTGGTAAAAATTACTGGAGATAGAAAAGAATGTGATTAACCTGCTGACCAAAATTTGTTGCTAGAAGTGATCTGGTTTATTTTTGGTGAATTTGCAAAGTAGGGTTGTTGATCCAGTTTTTCTGCAGTTTCATTTATTTCTCCAGTGCCTTGATCTTATCATTTGATGTGTTTTCTTTGGGAGATAAATTAAACCAAAATTACTGGTGGTAGGGTTCTTGTGGGCACACACTTTGGCAAAAGGGCTCTGTCTAATTAGTCCTCATTTTTATTTGATGAATTTTAGAAGTGTACCTATTCATTTTTAGCTAGCTTCCTAGTTTTGCTGATTTGAGGGATTTTATTGAAGTATTTATTGAAACGATAAGGTTACAGAAAATTTACAGTGGATTAATTTTGTGGGATAGTGTTTACAGGAATTTTTCCATGCTTTTATGTTTAACCTATTCTCCTTAGAAATTATTTAGGCTATACAAATGTATATGCATCCTATTATGAAAGTGCAATATAAGATCCAAAAACAATTCAGAAAAAGGTATGCACATGAGATGGTAATAATTTATTTATCTCCATATTCTATGTCAAACTTTTATCTATACATAGCTAGTTATATTACATTTTCTGTTTCTTATGAGTTAACTCCTAAAATCTTTATGCATTTATAAGGTATTTTAACTTGGTCAAAATCTCTTATCGTTGCTCCCTAGTTTGAAAACTATATGATTTTACTTTCGAGGTCTTTTTGTTAATTTATTTTGGTTAGAATTTTCGAAAGTCGAAATTCTGGTATGTTACAGGCGGGCTGGCGGATTCGTGTTCTACATGGGCGGAGGCTGGGACCATGTCCTCCCGGCGCAGTTTCCAGCGGCGATGGCAGGCTGCAGTTGAAGCGGGGGAGCCGGCGGCCGAGGGCGAGGAGGAGGCGTCGCCGCTTACCCGTCGTCCACCGCCGCCGCCACACCCGCGCTCTACTCGTCCGCCATGCCCGTGCCTCCTTCGCTTCTAGCGTCGGGGCACCCAGTTCACCGAGATTGGTGGTGGATGTGGCACCGAATGGCCGGCATCGCAGAAGGCCTTGAGGAGGTGATCGTCAACGGCTTCGCATGACGGCCTCAAAGTCCAGCCGACAGTGGCGTCACACGATGGTAAGGAAGAGGCTGAGCTGCCAGTGGGTCACTAGGCATCGCTGCGTCTTCGAGCAGATGCTGCTGCTATCGCCTGCCCGTTGTCGCACCACTGAAGTGGGAGGGGGCCACCGGCTGCTCGTTGTCACGCCATTGGAGTGGGAGGAGGCCACCGCCGCACACCGCCCGTCGGCCTCCCCTTCGCAGCACCGGGTCAGGCTCCACCGGATCTGCTCCGCCAACCTCGCTGTGGGTCCGCATCGAGTGTGTCGTCGCCGCCGTCGCTCCTTCGCCACGTCGGAGAGAGAGAGGGGTGAGGGTGACCCAGGTATCCTCTCCCGTTGTCAGCCCGCCGATCCACGCCTCCTTTCCGCCATCTGCACGCGCTGCCGTGAGGCAGAGACCGAGGCCGCCGTGCTGAGCGTGCCGCCGCCGTCATCGCTCCTTCGCCGGGTCAGAGGGAGTGGGGAGAGAGAAGGGTAGATGAAGAATGAGAGAGGGGTTATGACACTGATACGTGGGTCCCAATGGGGTTTAGTGCCACATAAATATTATGTAGGTGTCACATAGAACGAAGATCAAATCTACAGAGCATATAGGTACCACGTTAGTCAAAACTGTCCTTAATACTGCTAAAGAACTCGATCTGGCATTGTTTTGGAACGCTTCATAATGGATTTTACGGTTGTGAGATGCGAATGAAATTCGATCCATAGTTAAGGGATCATAAAGTAAACTTTTTTTTCTTTTATTTTTTCATGTTTTAGTGAAATTGCTCATTGTTGGCCGCCGCCTTCTCCTCTTTAGCCAGAAAGCACATTACCCTATGCCTAGTAGTGGCACATGCTCAAGATGAATCTTTTTTCAAAGAGAGCCATTCAGCGAGCTTTATTGATCTAAAAGAATAGTTACATCTTTCACCAGAGCATTTAAGATTGATCTTGGAGTTTATCGACCCAAATACAAGAAATTTTTAAAAAGAAAGCTTCCCTAGCAAGCTCATGAACTACCTGATTGGCCTCCATGTTATAATGCTCAATAGAAATATTGTCAAATCCGCTCACAGGATATTGCAATCGTCGTAGATAGTGGCCGTGGATGTCGCCAAGAAACCTCCATCTTGTATCGTTTCTATGACCAGCATGCAATCGTTCTGGACAATGAACCGATTGCATCCGATATGCTGACCAGCACAGACCTTCTTTGGGTGCATATGCCTCCGCCATCGTTGCATCAAATACATGTGGTAAAAAGCATTGGGCAGCAGCAATGCACTTCAATTCCCTCCCACGTCTCTCATAACAACTCCAGTACTCCCTCTTCCCAAATCAGCATGAAAAGCTACATCCATATTCACCATTAGTTTACCTTCGGATGGTTTCTTTCAGCCTTTGCGTAGATTAATTATTTTCTTCGTCGACCTCATGTAATTACTAGTCAGCGCAGCGATTAACATTGCTGATCTGAATGGGGTTTGAATATTTTCTCCTCACCAAAAATATTGGAATTTACTGTAGCACAGATGGCTCAAATGACTTGAAGGCTCTTTCGAAACATACGAATTTTCTATATTTTTTTCCTCATGTTTAGCGTGGCTCCAACTCTTATTTTCTTATGTGAAGTTTGTACATTAAATTAGAGTTGCTCAATCCTATTATTTTGGTATAAAATATTAATAGTACAAAAAATATAGGAGTTGGTTTCTTTACCAAGTGCAGCAAATAAAACATGTCCACTTCGATCCAATCCTATATTCCTATATAATTACAACCAAAAGCTCAACATGCATTGAACCATATCACCTTTAAAATTTTGAATGTTTGATCATTCTTAGGCAGTGTTCAGTATTATTTATGGGGTGGCTTATTCCCTTGTTTTCGTGAGCACGCTTTCTGAACTATTAAATTTTTTGCAAAAATTTTTCATATGAAAGTATTTTAAAAAATCAAATAAATCTATTTTTTAAGTTTATAATAATTAATACTTACTTAATCGTATGCTAATGACTTACCTTATTTTCCGTGCCACGAATAAGCACCAGCCGAACGCTACCTTAAAGTGCACATATAGCTCAAAATATCTGTTGAATTGGGAGTTCATCTTCGTGTGTAACTGAAGAATTGAAGTCCTCTAATTCTTTCTATTCATGGCCTTAATACGTTAGGTTCTCATGCATGTGTTATTTCAGTTGAGCAACAATGGTCCACGCAGGTTAAGCTATTGAATGCATCATTTTTATTGGTATTCGTGATGATGTTGCGGCTCAAATTTGTATTGTAAAATACACTTTTGCGATTAGGATGATACCAACAGTATTTAACGATGATTAAACATCTATATATGACTCATCATCAACAGATTTTGTCCTAATCATCCGTTTCAAAAGAACAAAGCAAAAGTAGAACTGACCAACCATAAGCAATTCAATTCATGTTCTAAATATTCTTGGTTTGAGTTATTTAGTGTGTACTTGCTTATCTTAACTCAAGTCATCTCAAAGATAATAATATTTTATTGTATACTAAACATATGTTTTTCCCTTCATTATTTTTAGTGTACATCTTTTCAAAGTCATTAATCTACTTATAATGCATCAATTCATTTGACTCATTACTCATGCGATATATTTGACGGTCTATGTTGTCTACATTGAATCCAACACTCCAGATCGTCCAGATCGCCTCACTCCTGACCCAACAACCCCTTCCCCCTCAACCCGCGGCTGCGCCATCCCCCTCCCTCACCCTGCGTCTGCACCCCGACACCCCTAACCCTAGCCACTGCCACTTCTGCTCTGAAGAGCCACTACCATCACGTCGCCCACGAATCGCCGCCTGCTCTTGGCCTCTGCCTAATTCCACCGCACCGTGCCACCTCTTTCCAACACTGACATCGTCTCAGGCCTCGCTCGCCGCCCCTCATCCTCTGCCATCGCGCCCTAGGCAGCCCTACTCTGGCCACTGTCGCCGTCCTAGGCGCCCTCCTCCTGGCCACAGTCATCCTTCCCCTTCGTGAGCTAGGACCACCTTGGAGATCTTCTCGTTGGCTGCTTGCTGTGATCGATCCCACCATCCTAGAGTCGACAATCCTCGCACCATGCGCCGTTGATCGGTAGCTGTCGATGTTTTATATCGGCTGTATTGAACGTAGGGCTACACGTCGAATCAAAACTTGATGGACTCGAAAGAACATGAAGGTTTATACTGGTTCATACCCTATTTCCAGTTATGGTGTATTACTTTCGCTGTATTCTCTGGTGAGATTGTGATAGGCTCCAGGGGGCTTCTTGCCTCTCCTTATATACCGAGGAAATAAGGTTACATGACAGGAATCCCAGTCAGACTCGGCCAAGGGATTTTCCTCTTAGAACATAGAGTAACTGGCTAGGACTATATCCCTTTCCTTGTCGTGCAAAGGTACATGAAGCAGAGTTCTACTATATCCCTAATTACATGGACCGGTCCACCCTCTATCCGAGTAGCCGTATTTGTTTTTCTTGAGGTACCCGGGGCCCATGGCCTCCACATTAGCCCTTGAGATCTTCATAGTTGAGTCACAGCTCAAGCCGAGTGCTCATTCTCCATGGTGAAGAAATTCCCGAGTGCATTGCTCTTGAGTACTCATTGTCCGAGTGCTTCTCCCGAGTCCTGCTTTATGTCAGCTGGCAACGAAGCTATGAAGGGCTTTATGGAAAAATATAAATTGTGTGCGCTGAATAAGCTCACCTATTAGGTGTAGCCCTAACTTTGTGCTTAATTGAGAAACAATTAAACATAAAGTTAAAGATCTTTAACCTTTAAGTCTTTCCCAAGTGATATGTTTCTCAAAAATTAAACTCTTCAGCTATATTAGCTGGAAATTTTGCTCAAGACAATTTGGCTAAGCATATAAGCCAAGTATCACTATGGATTAAATCCAACGTATGATGAGGTATACTTAAGAGATACCTGCATCCCCAATTTTAATGGAGATCAGCTATTGATCCTTATAAGGATATTTCCTCAATACTTGTAAATAATTCAGATATCTGAACATACATGTCCAGCTATAGGCTTAGCATATCTGATTATTTTAATCGGTTTATGTAAAACAATATCCAAATTGTGATTTTAACACAACTGGCTAACGACCCAATAGGACATGCTATTTTAGAACTCATATCTTACGACCCACTACTGAGCAAGCTAGCCCAAGCCAACCACCCAGCGCAGCCCTTTAAGTATTAGGGAGAGAGAAAATATTCCTCTTTCTTCCCTAATCCGCCAAACCGCTTCAGTTCCCATATCCGCGCCCAAACTTCGCGCTCTCCGCCTTCCCAAAGCTAGGGTTTCCACACTGCATGAGCAATCCTCCCTAGATCCGCAAAGCCTTCCAATTTGGCATCAATTTCCTCCACCCCAAAGCTTTCCCCGTTCTCCCAACCAACCACAATGCCGAAATCCCCATCTGATGTCCCCCCCGATTCCAGTGGGAACCTGGCCAACTTCGGTCTCGTGTTCTTTGCGATTGGCCCATCTAGAGCGGGCGAAGTGCCTCCAAGCCAAGGAGCTGATTAATTGGCGCCCGGCCAAAGGTGAGACCATCCCCACCCCTGATTCCCATGAAATCGTGGTATTTGAATCCTTCTTTGACCGGAGCTTTTCCCTTCCAACCTCTAATTTCTTCCATGGCCTCCTCGAGTATTACCAAATCGAAATGGTCCACCTGAATCCAAACTCCATCCTCCAGATCTCTATTTTCATCATTCTCTACGAGGCCTTCCATGGAGTCGATCCACATTTCAATCTCTTTCGCCATCTACACCACCTCAAACCCCAACCATCAAAGTCCCAATCACAGGTCATAGGGGGAAGCCGGGCTTCAGCTCTAGAACGAGATGAAGAAGGTTTACCTACTTCTCCCCCTTAGGACCTCTCTCAAGGGCTGGCACCAGGAGTGGTTCTACTGTTCCAACCCAGAGCCCTCCTTGCCGCTCTTCGTCGAGAACACCCCTAGGGTACTCGACAGCTGGTCGGTGCTCCCCTCAGACGCCGACATGGTCCAGGTGCAAGTCCTGATGGAGAAGTTGGCCGCTCTGAAGAAGAAGGGACTGACAGGAGCTTGGGTGGCACGCCTGTTCCTCAATCGCCGCACTCAGCCCCTGACGACCCGGATCCACCCCGAGTATGAGTACCAAGGGAAGAACAATCCCACTCGAGAGAGCGCCGAGTTCGTCGACAAGGACATCGTCACTGACAACCTGTGCCGCTACTTCAACAGTAGCGTGCCAGACACACTCGATGTCGACAAGTGCCCTAAGCCTTACTACTTAGGAATACCCATGCCGGTGGTAAGTTCTTGACATATGTTATCTTGGCTTGATTGTTGATAGAAATGCCTGTGATGATTGATGTGAGAATGAAGTTTATGAACTATCTTCATATTCATTGTTTGCAGGAGAACACCACTTTGTGTCCAACCCTCCCAGCCAGCAAACTGAAGGGAGGGGGGAGGTCAACGAAGTGCCCGGCCAGCCCATCGACCGACCAGTCCAGCTCCAAGAGAGCTGGAAAACAGCCGATGAAGGACCAGGCCAACCACAAGCATGCGTCAACTAAGGCATCAGGCAGTTCGAAGATAAGGGATGCTAACAGAACAACTCCAGCACCTGCTGCGGCATCATCAGCCCCGACTACAGCATCGGCTGCCCCATCGACCCAGCCGACTGCCCCAACAAGGTCATCATCGGCTATGCGATTGTCGCTGACTCCGAGTTGCCCTCCACCTAGCGCTGCACCGACAGGCCCAACGCCAGCTGACGCGGCATCCAGCAATAAGCCTTGAGGCTCTTCTCCAACCACCTCACCCCGTGGCACGCAAGGGTTGAGGTTTAAGACTTCAAAGAGGTAATCATCCTTCTGTCTTCAGATATCTTAAAGTAGATTGCAATGCCTTGAATGTTATGCAAACTTGCAGGAAGCCCGGTGACACTGACCCTAAGGGGCCAGCGCCACCGACCCCTACTCCCGACCCAGAAGCCTAAGCCGAGTGCTGCCCCAGCCCCCGACGCTACCCCGACTAGGGTTGAGGCGAAGGCTCAGCAGCTCGAGCCGAGTGTTGCCCAACCCTCGAGGGCGAAGCAGGGCACTCGCCTGAACAACCTGCCTCACCCAGCCTGGAGGCCATAGCGCCAACTGCTGAACCAACACCTCCAGCAGACCCCAGGCCTCCAACTCCCTCTCCACCATCATCGCCTTCCTCTAGAGAAGGCGGCTTCCCCAGGCTTGGAGCTCCACCACGCAACCCGCTGAAGGTGTTCCATTTGACAAACCCAGATGGGAGCATGGATTCTCTCACACTTGATGAAGAAGCCGGGAACAAGGAGAGGATCGAGATGTATGAAGCTACTATCAAGGCTTCGCAGCAGGTCCAGGTAAGGAGTCCGACTTGACTTGGCTTAGTTGTGTTGTCTATTGTATCATCATGATGATTGATGCTTGTCTTGTGCAGAAAATCATTGCCAGGTCTGAGAAGCTGAGCCAGGCATTCGCTAGGCTCACTCCTCAGATCACTCAACTTACACGACTCCAACAAGAGAGGGATGAGATCCAACGCAAAGGCAAGGAGAGGGAGGACTGGCTTCGCACTGTTGTGAACGAGCTCCATGATGAGAAGTTTGAGAAGATAGGGACCATCCGAGGTAAGCTCCATTGTCTCCCGAGTAGCTCCTTGTGATATCTTCGCTTTGCTTATCCCATGCAAATGGCTGACTGTAGTACATGAGACCACGATCCACAACCAGTCCCTAGGGCTCAATTGCCTGAAGAAGGAACTCGAAGATCTTGGAAAGGTGAAGACCAAGAGACTGAGTTTGCTGGTAAGTCATTTGTCTGTTGTTGATTGTTTTCGAGTACTTGTTGGTTTGGATTGCCAGGTTTTCTCATCGCTTGCCTGCTTGGACAGACTACAAGAACAAAGTACAATCCCAATTCAACTCCTTTGGCGAGCAAATTAAGGCGGTTGAAGATTCTCGTAGTGCCATCATGGACTCTGCCCAATCTCTGCTAGACATCTTGTAGCCGGATGAGGCTAGCACCATCTCTACCACATCGGCTCACGTGCTTAAAAGGCTTCAAGCTTCTCTGGTGGTCCTGAAGACATATGTGATAGAGCATGCTACCCTAGGCATCACTCAAGCCCTCGGCATGACCAAGTCCCTATATCCCCGAATGGATATTGAGGCAGTCGGTGAGGGGTTTGCTGATGGTACTGCTCCGGAGCAGGTGTTGGAGCTGATCAATGCGGCGAACCCGACTGCCAAGATCATTGCCGAAGAGTTGCCCCTATGAATGTGCTGACATAAGAAACTCTTAAGTATTGTCTTTGGAAGAAACATTTGCAATCTATATATATATTGTAAATATGTTTGTTGCTTTTGCTTTGTGGAAATCCGACCGAGTGCTTTACATTATCATAGTTGTCCTTAGACTTATCTAACTGGCCAAACATAACGAGCGATAGGATTCAACTCAAAAGGCGTTTATCCCGTTAGAACTATACTCGGTATAAGTTAACACAATCGTCATGAGACTTCGTGACTTAGATAAAAAAAAAAACTCAAATTTGATTTGAACAATGACAAAGCTATGATATCATCATGTAGCCCCCGACTCGCTACTCGGTTGGGAACAATCGACATAGTGAGTCAGAGTATGAAAAAACTTTATTTATATATATGAACTAATCATAATACAATACTCAGGTATAGAAAAGACGTAGCTGTTCTATATTCCATGAATTCTTGATCAGGGTTCCATCTTCGTTCTTCAGTCAGTAAGCCCTCGGGCGTGTCACCTCAGTAATAATGAATGACCCATCCCATAAAGGAGATAGTTTTTGCCTGTCTTTGGTGGTCTGTATTTTTTGTAATACAAGATCGCTTATCGAAAAGGCGTCGCCACAGACATTACGACTGTGATAACGACGCAGGCCATGGAGATACCTTGCCAACTGGATCGTAGCGATATCCCTTTCTTCTTCCAACTGATATAACTCGACTAGTCGGTCTTCATTTGATTTATCTTCTGAGTGGGCCCAAACTCGCGGGGAACCAAACTCCAACTCAGTAGGTAGCATAGCCTTAGCACCATAGACCAGGAAGAAAGGGCATTGCCCTGTTGCCTGACTGACCGTTGTTTGGAGTGACCAGAGAATAGATGGGAGTTCTTGTACTCACCGCCCTGCATATGGTCGTAGTCGGTCGAACACTCTGGTCTTGATGCCTTATAGGACCATGCCGTTTGTGCACTCAACCTACCCATTGCTCCGTGGGTGAGCTACAGAAGCATAACAGATCTTGATACCGAACTCGTCGCAGAAGTCCTAAAAGATGCTGCCCGTGAACTGAGTGTCGTTGTCTGTGATTATGCGATTGGGGACTCCAAATCAGTAAACAATACTCATGATGAAGTCTTTTGCCCTAGCCGCAGTGATGATAGCAACGGGTTTTGCCCTAATCCACTTTGTGAACTTGTCCACAGCGACAAATAAGTATGTGAACCCTCCTGACGTCTTTTTGAACGGTCCGACCATGTCGAGTCTCCGGATTGCAAAGGGCCAAGATATTGGAATTGTCTGCAACTCTTGAGCCAAGAGATATGTTTGCCAAGCAAAAAATTGGCATCCCTCGCATATCCGAACGATGTCTTTGGTGTCGGTAACCGCAGTCGGCCAGAAAAAACCTTGTCTATAAGTCTTTCCGACTAACGTCCTTGATGCAGCATGGTTGCCACCGATGCCCGAGTGGATTGGTTGTAGGATATGCTTGTCCTCCTCAGGTGTGATGCAGCACATGAGAACTCCGGATGCACTTCGATGATACATATCTTCTACAACTATGATAAAGCTCTTACTCCGATGTTTGACTTGCTCGACTTTGTTGCAATCTTCAAAGAGCTCGTCTTCTGATACGAATCAGATGATCGGAGTCCGTTAGTCCTGAGAGATAATGAGCACCTCTATGGTTCTGGGTTTGACTCAGCCCCCGACTGCACGGGATCAAGCTTTTTCTTGACTGATGGCTCCAGTAATTGCTCAATAAAAACTCCAGTAGGGACCACTTCACGCTTGGATCCCACGTTGGCTAACTCGTCCATGACTTTATTGTATTGGCACAAAATGTGTCTGATTTCCAGTCCATCAAATTTGTTCTCCAACTTCTGCACTTCTTGATAGTATGCTGCTATGTTGTTGTCTAGGCACGTCCAGTCTTTCATGACTTGGTTCACCACGAGTTGGGAATCTCCGTGAACCACCATCCGTCGGATACCAAGTGATATGGTGATACAGAGCCCATGGATGAGTGCTTCGTACTCGGCGATGTTGTGGGATGCTGGAAAATGAATTTGAAGAACGTATTTGAGTTTTTCTCCGCTAGGTGATGTCAGCACAACGCCAGCTACTACTCCATCGATCCGTAGAGAACCGTCAACGTACATTGTCCAGTACTCAAGTTTGTTCGTAGGTTTAGCCGACTGAAACTTAGCTACAAAGTCGGCAAGTGCTTGAAACTTGATTGATGTCTGTGGTTGAAAAGTTATGTCAAACGCCATCAGCTCGAGTGCCCATTTAATAATTCTGCCGGTGGCTTCGCAATTGTGTAGAATATCTCCGAGTGGAAATGATGTGATGACTATAACCGGGTGTGATTGAAAGTAGTGCACAACTTCTGAAGTGATGAGTAATCTCTTCATTGTTTCTGACTCTGCTGAAATTCCCGGCTTGGCTGCCTTTTTTGCAGGGACTTCCTCGCGCTCCTCTAAAGTGGTTGCTACCAGTTGGATGTTACGTCCGACTGTAGCTTCGTGAGACTAAGACAACTCGCAGCTCTCCTTGTCTTAGGTGAAGGCTTGCTTGACGTCATTGCATAGGAAGAGTACTCCTGCTGGTCGTGGCATCTTCAACATCATGTATGTATAATGGGGAACTGCCATGAATTTGGCATGTGCCGGTCGTCCGAGTATGGCATGGTAGGCTGTCTCGAAATCAGTGACCTCGAAACAGATGTTCTCCGTGTGAAAGTTATCCCGCGTGCCAAAGGTGACCGGCAAAGTAATCTGGCCGAGTGGTGTTGAAGAAAGGCCAGGGATTATCCTGTGGAACGGAGCTGTACACGGCCATAACGCGGATCAAGGTATTTTCATCTCGTTGAGTGCATTGGCGAAGAGAATGTTGAGAGCGTTCCCGCCATCGAACAGAACCTTCTTCAATTTGATGCTCTTGATAACTGTGTCCAGGACGAGTGGATAGTGTCCTAGGTGTGCCACTCGGTCGGGGTGATCTGTGTGGTCAAACATGATCGCAACCTCAGACCACCGTAGGTATTAGGGGCATCGATTGAGACTAAGTTGACCTCATGTGCAGTTAACTTCTGCTTCCGCTTGGACTTGTACACCAATGGCCCTCCGAATATGTGGTTGAGCTGAGCTTGGGGATCTTGGTAGTCACCGGCTAGGCCCGAGTCCGACTTGTCCTTATCCTTGGGTACGCAGAAGGTAGATGTTTGCTCGGTGACGAACTTCTTCAGCATAAAGCAATTTTTGGCCGCATGTTTCCCCTTTGGATGGAAAGCATAGAGTCTGTTCATGATTTTTTGGTAGTCATCCGCTCTGGGGGGTCATGGTCGGTTATGGTCGACTTTGGCCATGATGTCCTCCGATTTGCGCTCGCGGTTCTGTTGATGTTTTACACCGGTAATATGAATATGGGGCTACTCATCGGATTAAAACTCGGTGGATTGCAAAGGAACACGGGGAGGTTTATACTAGTTTAGGCCCTCGATGTGAGATAATACCCTATGTCCGGTTGTGGTGTATTCCTTTGAGGAAGTATGATTCGGATGAATCTCTGTATGCGTATGCGTGCCCTCAGAGGGCACCCTACCTCCCCTTAGAGATATATACAAGGGGACAGGGGTACAATGTAGGAGTCCCAGCCAGATTATAGCCAAGGAATCTCCTCTTAAAGATATGTCTTGCCCGACTAGGACTGTATATTTCTTATCGTACAAGGCAAAGTCTACCGAGCTCTGTTATATCTCTAATTGCAAGGCTGGGCCCATTCTCTGTCCGAGTGGCCCATATGCTTGTGATGAGATACCCGAGGCCCATGGCCTCCACAGTAGCCCTTGAGACCTTCATAGTTGAGTCACAGCTGATGCCGAGTGCTCATCCTCTACAGTGAAGATTGTCCGAGTGCATTGCTCCCGAGTACTCTTTGTCCGAGTGCTTTTTCTTCCCGAGTCGTGATTCATGTCAGCTGGCAACGAGGCTATGAAGGGCTCCAAGTAGAAGTATAAATAGTGTGCGCTGAGTATGCGCACCTATTAGGTGTAGCCCCCGACTTTGTGCTTAATTGTGAAAACAATTAAACATAAAGTCAAATATTTTTAACCTTGTAGTCTTTCCCGAGTAGTATACTACTGGTATATGAGACTCTTCGGTATCATGTCAACCGGAAATAATTTATAATCTTTCCCGAGTAGCATGCCACTCGTATATGAGACTCTTCAGCTTCATGTCAGTTGGAAAAGGTGTTTATAGTCTTTCCCAAGTGGCGTCCCACTTGGAAGTTAGATTCTTCAGCGTCATGTCGGTTGGAAAAATATTTGCGCAGGGCAAATGTAGGCTAAGCATGTAAGCCGAGTATCACTTTATGAATTTTAATCCATTATGTGGTCAGGTGTACTTCAGAGATACCTGCGCCTCTAATTTTAATGGAAACCAGCTTATGATCCTTATAAGGATATATCCTCAATACCTGGTGGATAATACAGATACCTGAACACATGTGTTCAGCAATTAGGCCTTCAAAGCATATCTGATTATCTCATCGGTTTCTATTAGTAGCACTAGCACCGTGATTTTAACACAGCCAGCGAGCGGCCCGAACTGAGCGTGGTACCATAGAAACTCATATCTTGGTGGCCTAGTACCGACTTCGTAAGCCCAAGCCCACGAATCGGTACAGGCTCTATAAAAGGTGGGGAGAGAGAGAAAAGATCCCCTCATCTTCTCCAATCCACCACCTAATCTATTCTGGGTAGGCCAAATGGATCTTTGGGGCACGCCTTGTTCAAGTCGGTGTAGTCGACGCACATGCGTCATTTACCGTTCTTCTTCCGGACCAGTACTGGGTTTGCCAGCCAATTCGGGTGGTAGACCTCTTTGATGAACCCGGCTGCGAGGAGCTTGGTTATCTTCTCCCGAATAGCATCTTTCTGGTCTTGTGCGAAGCGTCATAGCCGTTGCTTGATTGGCTTGGCGTCTGTCTTGACATTAAGGACGTGCTTGATCACCTCCCTTGGTACGCCCGGCATGTCGAACAGTTTCCATGCAAAGATATCTTTGCTGGCTTGGAGGAAAGTGACGAGCACGTCTTCCTATTTGGGGTCGAGTCCGGTCCCAACTAGAGCAGTCTTGGAGGGGTCGGAAGTGTTCAGGGGGATCTTCTTCGTGTCAGAGTCTACTGAAATTCCTGATTTTGCTGCTTTTTTCGCCAGAACTTGGTCATCCTCGACTTCAGTTGTGATGGCTTGCCGAATGCTGTTGCGTCCGATTGTCGCCTCTTGCGATTGAGCCAACTTGCAACTCTCCTTGTCACAGGTGAAGGCTTGCTTGACCTCGCTGCGGAGGGAGAGAACTCCTGCTGGCCTAGGCATCTTGAGCACCATGTAGGTATAGTGCGGTATCGCCATGAATTTGGCGAGCGCTGGTCGTCCGAGTATCACGTGGTACGTGGTCTCGAAGTCGGTGACCTCGAAGCAGATGTTTTCTGTGCGGAAGTTATCCCGCGTGAAGAAGGTGACCGGCAAGGTTATCTGCCCGAGGGGTGTTGAAGACAGGCCGGGAATTATCCCGTGGAAGGGCGCAGTGCTCGGCGGTAGGTCTGAACGAGGGATTTTCATCTCATCCAGGGTCTTGGTGAAAAGGATATTGAGCGTGCTCCCTCCGTCTATGAGAGGCTTCTTCAACTTGATATTTTTGACGACTGGGTCCAGGACGAGTGGGTAGCGTCCTGGGTGTGAAACCCGATCGGGGTGATCTGCACGGTCCAATGTGATGGGCGTTTCTGACCAACGCAAGTACTGGGGGGCATCTGCTGTAGAGACCGTGTTGACGTCGCGTGTTGTTAGCTTTTGCTTTTGCTTGGACTCATACGCAAACGGCCGTCCGAAGATATGGTTGAGCTCAGCCTGGGGATCTTGAAAATCGTTAGCTGGGCCCGAATCTGGCTTGTCTTTGTCTTTGTCGGCACCAGATGATGAAGCCTGCTCGGAAGCAAACTTCTTGAGCATGAAGTAGTCCTTAGCCACGTGCTTGCCCTTGGGGTGGAAGGGGCAAGGCCCGTTCATAACCTTCTGGTATTCGTTGTTCCTTAGGGGCCGCGACCGAGTGCGCTCCACGTTGGCCACCTCGTTGTCCAACTTCCGCTTGCGGTTGCCGGACTTGTTCTGTGATGGCTCGTTGTCGGCTTTCGCCTTCTGGTCCTTCTGCCGGGGCTCTTTCTTTTCGTCAAGGGCCTTTGCGACCACCTCGGCCGAGTCGGCGTATTTATTCGCTATATCGAAGAGGGCCCTGACAGAGGTTGGAGGCTTCTGAGTGAATTTTGCGATGAACGGGGCGTCCTTGACTCCCTTGCGGAAGGCGGCGATGACGACCTCGTCCTTGATCATGGGGATCGAGTTGCACTTCTCGGAGAACCTTTTGATGAACTCATGGAGCAACTCGTTCTTCCTCTGGTGCAGCTGATAGAGATCGTGCTCGAAAGATGGCCGCTCATAAATCCCCTGGAAGTTGGCTATAAAGCGTTTCCGGAGTCCCCCCCCCCCCCCCAAGAGCCGATTGATTGCCTTGGGAGCCCTGTTAGCCATGTCCTCGCTGAGTCAGCCAGGGCGATCGGGAGGTAGTTAGCCATGGCTTTGTGGTCACCTCCGGTGGCTCAGATCGCCAGAGTATATACGGTGAGCCAGGACTCGGGATTAGTCTTGCCGTCGTATTTTTCGATCCTCATAGGCTTGAAGCCCGACAGCCAGTCGACATCTTGTAGCTCCTGGGTGAAGACTGGTACGCCTTCATCTTCATGAGGGCTCCGGCTCCGACCACGACGGTTAAACCACTCGTGGTGGAGACCGAAACGCTCGTGCTCGTCCTCCAGTCGGCGGCACTCATCATCTTTGTGTTGGTGGCGCCAAGCGTTGATATCTTGGCGGAGATCACGTTATAGGCGGACTCGGAGGTCTTGGTTGAACCGGCGATCGTTCTGGCGACGCCGCCGATTGTTGTTGTTGGTGTTGCCGAGTGATGTTTGCCATGACTCCTCGTGCGGCTGACTTGAGCCGGCCGCCCGGCGTCGTGCTGATGCGGACGAGATTGCCACTGGAGAACTCAACCGGTTGATCGGTATAAGTGTTTCGCCCAACTGCTAGTGCTGCTGACAGGCAGCAGCTGTAATCATCGCCTTGATCTTGGCTATTGTCAGGGTGGCCTGTTGATCAGGCCCGAGCTAGAGCATGTCCAGCAGGGTTGCAGCAGCCACGACGTTTTGTTGTGGAGTGATGAAGACGTCGTGGTCGCCGACTCTAGTCTGGAGGATCTGTTGCTGAGCGGTTCGCCCAGCCCCGCGTAGCTCGTCATTGCAAGCCTCGCGTTCGGCCTCCTCCTGTTGCCGTAGTCGGCAGGCCTCCTCTTCTTGCTCCTGTTGTACTCGGCGCACCTCCGGTGGAGGGGTTGATGCCATGAAAATCTCTCGGGATAGAAGGAAACTCGCCAGACTGGTGTCCAAACTAGTGTTCGAACCGTTGTCCGACTTGGAGTCGGAATCCGAGTAGTTAATCGGAGTAAGGACGACTCTGACCTCCCTATATCCAATCTGGAGCACCTCTGGGTCATGTCCAAACTGAACCATGGGGGATCGGGTCTGCCGCGTGGGATGTAGATCCGTGGCGACGCCGAGTCTGCAAGGGAGATTGACGATCTCTCCCCCTCCTAGCCCGACCCGGGCCGGCTCGAGGCCAAGCGTGAGTCGGACGCCCAAGGAGAGAGTTGTCCCGAGACCCGGACAGGTGGTAGATCGCCACAGCAAATCGATGAGGGTGGCTGCAGCGTCTTGTGGGCCAACTGGCGCGGAGTCGGCTAGTTCCTCGGCCGGTTGGAGCAGGTCTGCGTCGCCCAAGGTGAGATTGCCGATCTGGTCAGCGACAAAGTCGAGGCTTCCAAAAGTTATTGTGTCTCTAGGGGGGAATTTGCCGCCGTCGACTCCAGTTGTTGGATCCATCGAGCTTGTTGATGTTGATCTCGCCGAACTCCTACCTGGCGCGCTAACTGTCAATGTTTTACACCGGCAATATGAATATGGGGCTACTCGTCGGATCGAAACTCGGTGGATTGCAAAGGAACACGGGGAGGTTTATACTGGTTCAGGCCCTCAATGTGAGGTAATACCCTACATCCAGTTGTGGTGTATTCCTTTGAGGAAGTATGATTCGGATGAATCTCTATATGCGTGTGCATGCCCTCAGGGGGCGCCCTGTCTCCCCTTATATACTAGGGGATAGGAGTACAAGGTAGGAGTCCCAGCCGGATTACAGCCAAGGGATCTCCTCTTAGAGATATGTCTTACCCGACTAGGACTGTATATTCCTTATTGTACAAGGCAAAGTCTGCCGAGCTCTATTATATCTCTAATTACAAGGTTGGGCCCATCCTCTGTCCAAGTGGCTCATATGCTTATGATGAGGTATCCGGGGCCCATGGCCTCCATAGGTTCCCAGTCTTGGATGGGGCCGTGTCGTTCGTCTCCCGTCGCTACTTCTGTCAGGGCTTGTCATCGAGTGCCTCAGCCACTACTTCGGTTGAATCAGCGTATTTATTAGCCATCTTGAAGAGAACTTTGGTGGAGTTGGGCGGCTTCTGAGTGAACTTTGCGATGAATGGCGTATCTCTAACTCCCTTGCGGAAGGCAGCAATAACCACTTCGCCGTTTATCTTGGGGATAGAATTCCTCTTCTCAGAAAAGCGCTTGATGAAGTCCCAAAGAGCTTCGTTTTTCCTCTAATGGCATTGGTATAGATCGTACTTGGAGGTTGGCCTTTCGTATGTGCCCTGGAAATTGGACACGCTCACGGAGTTCCCCCCAGGAGCTGATAGACCCTCTGGGAAGCCCCGTTAGCCACGTTTGTGCTGAGTCAGCTAGGGCGACTGGCAGATAGTTTGCCATGGCCTTGTGGTTGCCTCCAGCTGCTCAGATTGCCAAGGTTTTACCATCAGCCAAGATTCTGGATTGGTCTTGCCATCGTACTTGTCTATGCCAACCGGCTTAAAGCCTGACGGCTAGTCGACTTGTCGTAACTCATGTGTGAAGGCTCTAACTCCATCGTCTGAGTGGGGCTTCAACTCCGACTGCAGCGACGAAACCGCTCATGGTGGAGACCGAAGCGCTCGTGTTCATCTTCCAATTGGCGGCGTTCATCTTCCTCTCGTTCACGGTATCGAGCGTTGATGTCATGGCACAGATCTCGGCGTAGTCGGTCTCAAGCATCATGGTTGTCGCGGTATTCATCATGCTGATACCGCCGTCGATCGTCGTTATTGCCCTGTGATCCGTGATTGTACTCCGAGTGGCGCTAGTCGAACCCCATGGCTCGGCGTTGTGCCGCGGTCGATGATGTTGCAGCGTCTGAGGTCATCTTGTTGGAAGGGATAAACGTGTCGCCAGATTGCTGGCGTTGCTGGCATGCTGCTGCTATTATCATAGCCTTAATCCTAGCAATAGTTGGTGTTGCCTAGTGATCAGGTCCTAGCTGCAGGATATCCAGTGGCCACAACGTTCTGTTATGGAGTGACGAAGACGTCGTGGTCGCCAACTGTGGTTTGGAGGATTTCTTACTGTGCTACCTGGCCGGTCATGCGTAGCTCGTAGTTGCAAGCTTCTCGTTCAGCCTGTAGACGTCGATCTTCTTCCTCCGTTTGCTTACGTAGTCGGCGAGCCTCTTCCTCGTGTTATTCGCGTAGTCGGTGCGCATCTTGACTCAGGTAGAACCCTTGGACACCATGAAGACCTTGCACGGAGGTGAGAAGCTTGCCGAGCTGCTCTCCAACTGAGAGTTGGATTCTAAGTAGTGTAGTGGTGTGATGATGACCCCAACCTCCTTAGACCCGATCCCGAGCGGCTCTGGACCGTATCCAAGTTGAATTCCAAAGGATTGGGTTTGTTGCATCAAATTGGAGTTGAAGGTGGCTGCGGCATTGCCGAGTCCAAATGAGGGATTGATGATCTCGTCTCCCCTAGATTCGATCTCGATCGGCTCAAGGCCGTGTCCGAGTTGAACACTAGGAAAGAGAGTTGCCCTAGGGCTCGTGGATCTTGGGTATTGCAGAAGATCCCCTAGAATGTTGTTTAAAATTGCCGCAGCATTGAGTAGGCCAACTGGCGCGGAGTTGGCTTGATCTCTGGCCAATCGGGCTAAAACCGAGTCGGAAAGGGTGAGATTGCCAAAGTTATCGGCGATGAAGTCGAGGCTCCCGAATTTGATGGCTTGCCCGGGAGAGAAGTTGATGTCATCGACTCCGGTGATTGGATCCATCGGGCTTGATGACGATGATCTTGATGAATCCCCTACCTGGTACGCCAACTATCGATGTTTTGTATCGGCTGTATTGACTGTAGCACTACTTGTCGGATCGAAACTCGATGGACTCAAAAGAACATAAAGGTTTATACTCGTTCAGGCCCTCGGGGTGAGGTAATACCCTACTTCTAGTTATGGTGTATTGCTTTCGCTGTATTCTCTGGTGAGATTGTGATGTGCCCTAGGGGGCTCCTTGCCTCTTCTTATATACCGAGGAGACAAAGTTATATGATAGGAATCCCAGTCGGACTCGACTAAGGGATTTCCCTCTCAAAATATAGAGTAACCGGCTAGGACTATATCCTTTTCCTTGTCATGCAATGTTACATGAAACCGGGTTCTACTATATCCCTAATTACATAGGTCAGTCCACCCTCTGCCCAAGTGGCCGTATATGCCTTCCTTGAATACTTGGGGCCTATGGCCTCCACAGTCACCCTCTCTGCAACCCTGATCCCCTCAACGGTTCCCTAGCACAACGCTGATCCCAAAACAGATCCCCATGATGTCGCCGACGCCGCCTCCGCCATTCCAGAATCCATCGGTTTCAATGCTTGCAGGTTCATCCTTTTTACTGACACAGTTTCATAATCTATCTGGTTGCATTGTTTATTTTGAACAAATATCATCAGCGACCATATGAGTCATATATTCTTGCTATGTCAGATGACCATGTGACTATTTCCATAGTAACCGTGCACCATCAGAAGCTTAATCTGATTCAACGTGCATTAGTGCAGTCTGATTCCCTTCATATGCTCTCAATCTCTATTCTCTGAGATGAGATGGGACCTGATATAGATGTGTCATTTTGTTCTCTTAGCCTTCTACCTTGATAAAATATTTCTTCGGAGTTAAGATTGAGGGGGTGGCTTAAGACATGAGCAGCTTTGATATGGCAATAGCATTCAGGGGTCAAGACCTGTTGCACGTTTCTCTTTGTAGGATCTTGAGAAGTACAGCTGAGCAAATGCTTTGGTTTCTAACTGGAGTCAATGTAGCCTACATGCATTGAGTTGATTTCTGGTATACGGTGGTAATGCTTAGGATTTCATCAGATAAATTTATAGGGTCGATGACTGAGTTGAGTGATTAATTGCATCAGATAAATTACTTGAAAAAGGTGTTGTTTGGACTAAAAGGTGTTTTTAAAACATAAATTCTCTATAGAATAATCAAAACTCCATCAGTCGTTCAGTAAAATGACAATTCTTTTAGCTTTTCAAATCATGATTGTACCAAACAGCAAAATGCAATATGCTCTACAGTGTGGTAATGGTCCCTAAAACAGAATGACCTGAGTTTTAAAATTGACATGGATGCTTATGACAGCTCTGGGCTTTCAATACTGACGTGTGTGTTTTATCCTTTTCAGATAGCAAATGATCGTATTGCAATTTCAGATTGATGGTTGTTTCTGAATGTCTGAACTTCGAAATATGCATTGACAAAAAGGTAACTGTTTTTCTCTCTGTTTCAGTCTCATTGTAACAATTTAGGTGCTGCTATTTTGCAATCCCATTTCCATACTTGACGAATATATGCACATGTGCTTGAGTTCATGTTGCCTGCCAAGTGCTTGACAAAATTTGAACCACAGCTGGTGTGTGACAACTTGTTAAACAAGCTTGACAACTTGACAACTTGTTAAAATGGTTATTGCTTCTTCCAGTTTGGTGAACAATCTTGTGAGCATTTGGGGATTTATAGAAGTCCACGTCGTCAACGTGCAACAACAGTAGCCTTCTTCAAGAGTACAGAGATTGTTTTTCCAAGACTTTTAGAATCACATGTTTCTGGCCCTTATTTGGTTTCTACTAAATACTCCGTAACCTGTTTTGTTTGATACTTAGATGAGTCGGTGAATTAACTGAAAATCTAGATTGTATACTGGTTTCTTACTATTTTAAAGCTTTAGCAAACAAGTATAGTATTTCTTGATTGCTCTTTGTGTTTGCTATCAATTTGATATGCTCTGTAAATGCAGTGTTGTTTTATTTGATTCTGGTAACTTGAAACACAACATGACCTTCAGATTTGCACATAGAAGCTCGAGATGGTAGATTCAGATTTGGAAAATTACATTAAATTTTGTTGGAACATTGGACTGTGGGCTGCAGTTAGGGGCTGGTGCAATTTCCTAACCGTCATTTTCATTGGTAAGAGGTTGCTACTTCAAACTTCCTTCCATGACAAACTCTCTGTATTTTAGAATATCATGTTATTCCTATTTTCTGAATGTATGCAGTCTACTGGAACTCAGAATATCATGTTGTTCCTATTTGCTGAATGTATGCAGTCTACTGTATTTTAGACAAAGTTGATTGATATTTCATATTTGATTACCTGGAACCCTCTTAATCACAACTACTGGTATGCAATCTACATGTGACCATAGGTTCAGTTCTAGTAGTTAACATCTTGAAAATTTGGAATAAAAGTCAGGAACTAAAAATTGAAACCAATAAATTTTTTTTTGCAAAAAGCTACATCAAGCTACATCATGCTGGATCTTCTGGAGTTCCATTTTTATTTTTTTGCCAATGCCAAAAGTAAATTTATTAAAATTCCAAACCTAATTTAAACCCTAAAGAATTAATTTAAGGCCTAGGGTTTTTCCTCCTACAACCTCTCTCTTTACTTAAAGAAAATCTCAGCTTTATAGTTTGGGCCAAATAATTCTTTGGGCTGAGAGCCCTTCTCCCTTTTCCCACCGGGTCGGCCCCTCCCTCTCTCTTTCTTTTCTTTTTCCTCCAGCCCACAACAGCAGCAGTAATCGGCGCGGTTCAGCTCGCGGCCCAGGAGACGCCGAGTCAGGCCACTGCCGCTGTCCGCCAGCCCAACCCCGCGCGCGCCCCCACTGGGCCCCACCTGCCAGTCATTGCATATACCCGACAGGCGTCTGTGCGAAGCCGTTCGGCCGGTCATCTCCCCCATCCGACCAGGCCGTAGGCCATGCCACACCCCGCCCCGGTCCTCACCCCATGCTGTCGGCATCGCTGGGCCATCCCTACCCCTGGCAAGGTTGACATCACCGTGCCCCCCTATGCCGCTGACAGCACCCTCCCCACCTAATCTTATCGGCCCGTGCACACGCCCCGCAATCGCCATTACAGCGGTCGAGCCGTCCCATCTCACCGGCCGGTCACCCGCGTCGGCCACGGCCTCAGTGCCATCCCCGGTCGCCGTCAACCGTTATGGCGACGGAACGTGACCGGCCAATCACCCCGCCTGCGCCAAACCACTCCTCCGCCCACGCCCGAGGCCATGCCGATGACGCCGCACATGTACCCGCCGGCGTTGACATGTCACTATTCTCCCAGCTGCACATGCGCCTCTCCATTAAGGCGGAGAGGCATGCCGAGCCGCGCATACGCCCCTCGTCGCCCTGCCATTCGCCCCTCCCGTCGCACTACATGGACCAGTGGCCCGAACCAAGCCGCGCCCTAGGAGCCCGTGACGGACCAATAGGTAATCAACCGCCTCCACCCTCATGCGTCGCCTGCCATCGCCACCAAACCCGTCCTCGTTCTGCCACCATGTCCCGGCCAGCCGTAGTGCCTAACGGCTCTGCCGCCCGTGCCTATAAAAGGCGGAGCCATCGCGCCACCCCAATTTCGCCTCGGAACACCGCCACGTCTCGGTCACCGGACTCCCTCACTGCAGTCCCTCACCGCCCGATCGAGCAGAGCTCGCCGCTCCAAGCTCGGATTGAACCGCCACCAGTCGCGCCTCCACATCGCCGTCCCACCTGACCCTAGAAAACGCGACGACCCGTAGCTCCGTAGGGAGGGGAGACGGCTGCTGGAACCAGGAGGAAACGACCCCACTGACGCCACGAGATGAACAACAAGCTCAACGTCGCCCCGCTCGGACCGCGCCTCGCCGTCGTGCCCTGCTCTGCCACCACCTCGACCGCGAATATTGTGCCGCTTCCCGGCTGCCGCATGGTGAGCTCTCTCACCGGCTACTTCCTCCCTTCCCCTAGTCTCTCCGCCAATAGAATCGTGGTTGATTATGCTGCCTCGCCGCCGCAATCACCGCGCCACCCCCGCCCGGTCTCACGCACCGTGGATCGCCGCCCTTTCGGACCGAACCCTTGCCCCGCCGTGGGTAATCGAGGCCCCGGACCGAGCCGCTGGTGAGGACCAGAGCCCCAAGAGCGGGCGACCCCGTATGGACCCCCGCCGAGCCGCCACGGCTATCGGCGCAGTGCGCCGGGTGTTCGGCCTCGCGCCCAGCGCGAGGAAGAAGAAGACCAGAGGCCTTAGCCTCTAACATGTGGGCCCAGCTTAAAACACTAATGACCATAATTAACTTAATGACATCTTAACTCCTCTGACTGACATGTGGGCCCCTTGTCATTAGCAAAATCTATTTAAGTTTATGTTTAAGCTCTGTGACACTAACGTTTGGGCCCCGACACACAAAGAAGAATAATCTAATCCACACCCTCTCCCTACCCCCGTGTCACTGACCTGTGGGCCCAAGGCCCCTAGTCAGCCGGGCTGACCTAGCCAACCGAGACCTCAGTCCCCGACCAGAGTAGGGATCCCTCTCCAACTCCCCCTCTTGGGACCCACCTACTAGTGAGAAAACCCGATTTTTATTAATAAAAATAATTCAATTAATTAGGGGAATATTCCAACAGTGCTCTTTTTCAATTAATTCAATTTAATTCAAATTTGAAACTTTGAAAGCCCATATCTACCTTATTTTAAGTTCAAATCGAGTGAAACTTTCACTAAAATTCATTTAAAATCAAGATCTACCCCAATGGCACTTGTATGGTATTTTTCCTATTTTTCTTTGTATTTATTCCTTATTATTTAGTAAATCGACATAGAGGTTAATAGTCGCCACACCCGATTAGGTTACATTTGCGACGACAAATCTCTTGACGCAGAGGAGGAAGTTGCTGTAGCTGAGCAAGGCAAGTAATCACACCCTCCTTCTTGAACATGTTGTACCTATTGTGAAAATATTTTGGTTTACAAATAAATTGCATGCTATATTGAAATTGTGTACCTAAATTGTCATTTTAAGCCATTCCTTGACATTGTTCTATATTTCTTGATGCCGTATATTAATTTACCTACGCAAGTCAAGTATTGACAAGGCTTAGTGTTGCTACCAATATCTGGATGGGGGACGATCGTTCTAGGTAGAGAGCAATCGTCATTTCATACGAGTGGAGACATGAAATGCCACTTGCAAGTCACACAAAGAACTGTTTGCGAAAATAAAAAACGAAGCAACAAAACCATTTTCGACTAGGATGGCATGGAAGGATTTGGGCGGTTCTGGGAAAGGCTAGTACCGACCCTGGTCAGTTAAGGACCGAGTCAAGAAAACAGGCAGAAAACCAACCGAGTACGACCGCATCTCCCCTATGGGAATAGATCTGGAGGATTAGGTAACCCGAGTGGGGTAGCCTCTAGTCATGGTTGGTTCTGCACACGATGAGTATGATGTTGTGAAGTGTTGAATTATTGGGAAATGTATGATGTCTAAACTTAAACACACCCTAAGTATATATAGTGTACCTCATAGATCGTTCGGGTTCCAGGACTCCTCTCACCACTAGCTCAAGGCATTGGGTGCTAAGGGTGTATGAGGATTCACAGTCCTTAGAGTGGGTGCCGCAACGCCAGGGGAACTAAAAGACCAGGCCATGACGGGTCTCATGTGTTGGGGCTAGGCCCATGTGTTGGGCAGAATCATGGGTTGCGGGTAAAGCGTACATCCACTGCAGTGTGCTATTCGAATAGCCGTGCTCGCGGTTAAAGGAGCATTGGGACTTGTACTAGTCTTGACTAGACTCTCAAATTTCCTAAAACTTGACTAGGCAGGGAATGGATGGATAGGGGAACTGGTTCAAAGTATGGTAAACTGGTTTGGACATGGAGGAATAATTAAGCACGGGGGTAAACCGAACCAAGTGAGAATTGGCAAGGTGGACCCAGCCCTCATGGTGGGTTAAACAACTTCATTCTTAGCACCGTGGTTTGATAAAATGGCTAGATCATAGGCTTATGAAATAAATTACGAAAATTGGCTTTGTGCAAATTACCCTAGCTTCCCTTGAATCCTATGTGCATTAAATCATATTGTAGTTGCTCAATCCCCCCTTTTAGAAATAAATGCTAGTGGTGAACTGTTCGAGATCAGTTAGGAGGACAAAGAACCAAAGGAGGCACCGTAGGATGCAAGTCGCTAGTCGAGCGTCTGTGGACCAACGCAGGGCCGCTGCCGCTTAAGCTTCCGTTACCATACCTTGTCTTTTGCTAGTTTACCCTAAGTTGGTTAGTTATGTTTACTTCGGGCCCTACACGAGTAATCCCTTTTTGTAAGATCTTAGTGAATGTAAGACTCTGTGACGTTGTATGCAATGGTACCAGTTGTGCTATGCGTATGCCAAACAACCGATCCAGGGATTCGGCACGCTATGCAGGAGAGGTTTCCGGTCTTAAAAACCGGAGGCCGATAGAAACACTCCCATATTTCTTCGTTCATTAGCATTTAGTGGTACAATTGCTCAGCTGCTAAGATTTGCTTTCTAGACCATCTATGTGATCATAATCCATGCTAGAATTTGGAACTAATTAATTGATTTCTCTTGAACTGATCTTCAGAAATATCGACCAAATTTGCACCTTTTTTCCATTTACATTTAGAAGGGTTAACATCCAGATATAGTCTAAATTTAGAAGGAAAATAGAATTTTACTGAAAGAAAGAGTTAAAATCCAGTGATTGCCCTGTTGCATGCCCACCTATCTACTACTACTGCCTATTTTGCTCTTTATAACAGATTGGACCACTAATTTTATTCTAGGGATTTGCTATACATCACTCAACTGAAAATTTTTGCAAAAACACTCAAACTCTTGACCTTCGGATCCGCATAGAGATTCACCTTCGACCATCTTCTCCGGCAAGCTCCTCAACTCCAATGGCCGCGCAACAATGGCAGGGGCGACGGATTAGGTTTCGGGTGGGGTTGGCGGTTGGGGAGGGGGCTTAGGCGAGGGGGACTGGCGAAAGGCGGCCCTGCGGCAACGTAGCGGTGGTGCCACTGGAGTCACAGGCGGGAAGCCGGTGGTGGGCTGGGTAGGCAGCGGGGGCAACACAAAATCGAGTGGCTAGGAGGCAGCGACGGGTGGTGAAGATGGGGCAGGCTCACCGGCATTTGGGGGGGGGGAGCTCGTCATTGGAGTTGTAGAAGAAGACATCAACTCGACCATGGAGTCAATCGATAGGGAGAGGGATGGGAGGGAAGGGAGGAGGTAGCCAGTGAAGCTCATCGCTGGCAGCAGCGGCGACGGCGTCGTCAAGGCAGGGGCCGTGGTGGCGCGTGTGGATGGTGAGTTTCAATTTGGTGAGGAAGACGATGGGTTGAGAGGAGAGGATAAGGTTTACTCACACGGATATTAAAGCAATCTCAGCCATTAAAATTTGAGTGAATGACACCTGGACGGCCCCTTTATTTTAAGACAATCACTTCAGTTTTTAATTGGTTTCTCATGGTTCCAATCACATTAGATTTGGGACATTTTGCTTGCATGGTTTAATGTATTCTGTTTCTTTTTTGTGCCAACATGATGCCCGTGATTTATCAATCTAAACTTAGCTGACATCCCTTTCCTTGAGCTCTAAACACAACATGAAACAAGAAGAATGGCTTGGTCTCTTCCTCTCGATCCGCTGGGCACACCAGCGACTTGATGAAACGCCTTTTGTGGTAAAATTTGATGATTGATTTCTATATGCTTCTCACTATTATGGTGTGAACATCATGTGGATATTAGCCGCTCTTATTTGCCCAGTTGGTTGTATTTAGTTTAAGCAAAAGATGGTATTAGTTTCTAAAAGAGGTGTAAGTAAGAATCAACTTTTGCAATATAGAACCAATGGGAATTCTGTAAAAATCTGCAGTGTTTTATGCATATCCTAACAATTCATTGATAGGCTGGTTGAAATTGTGACTACAATGTATTCACAATGCTTCATAAGTCCATAATGCAAAGGAAGGGTTTGTCAATTGTCATATCTTTGGTTTGATAATGTGCCGCCTCCTATTCACTTTTTGGTTTTACTTTCTTTTTTACTTCCATCATTTTCTATATTAAATACATTTTACTCAGATAAAATAATTTTAAACCTTTTACTTGCTTAGCAGATCTAATATTTGAGTATCAGGTTTGCAACGAGGAGAAATGTATTTGCAGAAATGTGTAGTATCAAGTTGCAATCCATGATCTTCACGACAATGCCTAAAAAATGGTCACCGTTGGGTGTTTGCGGAAATAACTTCCAACGGTATGATTTATGCTCTGTAATCATGATGCATGTCTTGTAACGTGTATGCCAAGATTATGCACTGGAAATGCTATCTATGAACATCTAGAAACACTATTGAATTCCACTATAAATCAAAACAAAGGCCGTGGACCAGCACTTTGGGCAATTACAAACTTCATGACAGTAAATTTTATTTATAAGCTCATTAACTCCATATCATAGTAACCTGCTGTTTTTTCTCAGAAAATTTCCCTTTCTTCCTTTGGAATATTGAAATGGAGGATTAGTACATGTTTGGAAGCTAAATCACCTTTATGTTCTCATGGAAAGTTGGGAACTGATGACTGAATATTCTATTATCTCAGTGGACAACACCAATGGCAGTAAAGCTTTGGAATGCGCAATGCTTTCTATAGCTAGATGATAGGTCTAATTTTTTTACCCATGTCAGTGATGCCACAGTAAAATCATTTGCTTGTGAATTTATTTTTCTTTCCTTGCTTACATATAATGGTGCAAGTACGAACTAAATATTTTCTAGCAATATGTGCAGTTGTGCACCCTTCTTGGAATACTGCGTTCCTATGTGGTGGTAAAAATTTTGTCAGTTGATCCTGACAAAACTGACAATAACCAAATATTTTTCTAGCAGCATATGCAGTTGTGCACTTTTCCTTAGAAAAACCGTGTTCCTATGTGGCTGATGTAAATTTTAGGTCAGTTGATCCTCAGAACGGGAAATAACATTGTGGTTATACCCCTGCCATGAACCTGTTAACATAAGTTAATTAATGAATGGCTGCTTTTGTGCTGTTTTATTAGGATTTCAATAAGATTACAACCCATGTGCAAGGCAAAAACAAGGATCAGGTCCTGTGTTGTGAGTGATCAATCAGGTGGACTTCAGTGTCCCTTCTATAAATATAGGATATAGGATATATCAGAAGAGTTTTTTCTTCCTTTAGATAACATCTCTGCTTCATGTGGCTTCTCAAGACATTTCATTTGGGAGCACAACCACGCGGCCCAGGTGCATTGCTCGAGTGATGAGTCATGGGAGTTCAGGTCCTCTAGGAAAAGGAGCTGATGGGTTTTGTGGGGGTATGAGATTGCGGTACGAGCTGGAGACATGGAGATTAGTAGGTTTGTTAGATATGAAATTCTGGTGGTAATTTCTAGAGGGAAATTTGAGATTGCCTGGAAGTATTTGTATGCAAATTGCACAATAAACATTGATAGATGTTCCTTTTGGAAAAGAAATGAGACCACATTTTAAAAGATTGGTACAAGTATTCAATTAATTTACATTTTGCGGGTATATGTAATGTGAGATTAACTGCTAGATTAAATTTACTACTCCCTTTGAAATATCTTATTTTATGCTTTATTGCCAAAATACATGTCTTATTTTGGTTGTTTTATTTGTATTACTAATGTTGCCGTAGCGTTAGCATGGGTATGCTACAAGTGTATAGCTAACCATCCCGCAACAATGCGCGGGTATCATCTTGTTCATAGGTAGACCATGTCGCAAGGTGGATCTCCAATTTAATGCACTTTTGCTGATGTTAAATTCCTTTGATACAATTAATGGCTGATTTTGTAAGCAACAACGGTGTTTTAATAGCCCCACTATGCCTTTCTTCTTTTTCAAGATAATTGTGCCTTTTCTTTCTTTCTTTTCAAGATAATAGTGCTTTTCTTTCCTTAATTTCAATTAACTTTTAATTTCTAAATTAATTTTAGTTGCCTGCTAACACTTTCAATTGATAAACTTATTCAGTATGTTTAATTTCTATTTAGCAATGTGGATTCCATGTATACACTGACTAGTATGAATAAAATGTCTCACCTTAACAAACTTAATCTACTAGCAGCCCTAACTCCAAAACCTTTTGAAGCAAGAAAAATCCAGCTCCAAAAAAATTAGAGTTGAAGCCATGCCAAACAAGGATAGGATTTACTTCAATTCATCCAAAATTGCTCCAAATGGAAAAAAATGCCTTACCCCATTTTTAAGAGATCCAAAGTATAGTACAACCTTTCTACACCGTGCTAGTGGAACACTCCACAAGATCATAGGATCATAGTGCTAGGACGTCTCCTAGCTAGCACTAGAATTTCAAATACATGACAACAAATAATGAACAATAAAGCAATAATGCAACCGAATCCTAGTTCACTAGATTACCATGAGTTGACCATAATCGAATTGTCATAATCTGGATATCCATGATAAAAGGAGTTAAAGACGCAACCCTATAAAGATCGCACAAGGGTAATTCAATCTAAAATCTTAGATTGACAAATAGATAATTGTATAATTAAACAGAAATGCAACACGTAAATGATTAGCTGTTGTTGTAGGAACTCCATAAGTCACAAATGAGGATGTCCATGTGAGGCATGATGGGGATAACAATTGACAACACACTGTTGTAGCCAGAAGGTAAGGCATGATGGGGATGGTGATTGATAGCACTGGAAACAAACATGAAGATCTAACGGGGGAAGGAGCTTAAGGTGTCCTCCAATTGTGTGTGGGATGAGCTCGTAGGGAGGGTAAAGAATTTTTGAGAAGTCAAGACTAGCTGCCTCTTAAGAGGTATCCTATATATTTATATAGTTCATCCCTATTAAGTGTAGTTCATGTTATATTTCTCTCTTCTCTTATTAAGTCACATCACCTCAATTGTTTTTAGCCCTTAGACGATTAATCTATAGTCTAAATTGTCTTTCTTCCTTTTCTTCTCTCATGAGGTCACATCACCTAGTTTTTGTCTTTGGATGATCAGTCATAAACCAAATCATCTCAATTGTTTATAGATTTTTTGATGATTGATCAAAGATGCAAATTGTATAAAGTATATAATGTTATCTCCTCTAGCTACAAAGCAAATCCATCATACATCTTATTTATACTATTATCGTACAATATTCCCGCAGCAACGCATGGAGTGGAGTTTCATCAAGTTATATAGACAAGTCAATGGCTTTTAATACTTTTGATTTGACCCAATTGTTGGTTGGCTATTTCCTCTAAACATCATTATTATTTTATGTTTTTTATTATCCCAAAACATTTTTTTCTAAACCAGCTTTACAATTGGGGTTTCATCGATTCAATCGGGCCTTTTTGGTCAAAGACTTTCAAAGTTGAGCTGCTGCCTCTAATAATCTCACTATCAAAGATGGTTTTAATGTATATCGTCTCTAATATGATGACAACTTTATATGAGCCTATCTATTTTTTTAAAGGAAGGCAAAGATATTATGTCTCATATATTAATAGAGAAGGAGCAAAGAAAACAATAATATTTACATGAAAGGTGTTAAAGTCTCCCCATAAGACAACGCCAACGGTACTACTCTCGCAAAGGTGGAAACTCAGCTAAATTGTTTGCTTCCACCATCGTCCAAAGTCTGGTCTCCTGTTTGATAGTTGATATGATAATTGTAGGTGTATTTACAAGGCGTTTGAAAATTTATGACCCTATCTACTACTTGCTATGATAATAACATCATCGTCTATAACGCTAGTGCCAATGTTTTTATTACCGAGAGTAAGTGGATTACCCTCCTCCGAGTAAGCCATCAATCGCATGGTTCCTGTGGTTAATTACCAAGCAAAATAAAAAAAAAGATAAACTTTATAAAAAATTTTAATTTTTGTTTAAATTTTGTTGAACTTGGTCGATATAATAGGCGATTTTTGTTACTGTGCCCTGGTGTAAGCCTGGTTATTGCTCAGTAACCGATGGTACGTCTAGTACATCTTTTTATTGTGTGAAATGCGTCGCCAATGTGATCAAGTTTTACAATAAATTGGTTTAGAATACTTCCAACCAATACATGAGGAGGAAATCTAAGTATTCCTCGACAATATTTAGGAGCTTAAAAAGGGTATACGAGCTTAAAACAGTTTTATTTTATTATTATTACTCAACAATATTCCCTTCTTATTTCTTTTTCAAAAATTTTAGGATTACCCATCCCATTATTGATTTACCTTTTTGCCCTCCCTCTATACCGATCGAGTCTTTTTGCCATCCGGATCCCCCAATTCCGAAGCCGCCGAACCCTCGACCCTTCGCCGGCGCCGCCCTGCCTGGACCGCGCCCGCCGACCACGCCTGCCTGGACCGCGCTAACCGGAGCCGACGCGCGAAGCGGCTGCTCCGATTGCCCTTCCTCCCCATTCCTCCGTCGATCCCTCTCGGCGTGCAGCCATCGATCGGCCCCAGCGCAGCCTCTGCTCGAATCGAAGGTATCCTTCTTCCCTCCTGGTCCTCCTCCACCGCCGCGTTGCTGAGCCGGTTCGGAGTGGGGATCCGTATGGGCTTGGATTGATTTCCCAGCTTATGTTGGTGATGAGCTCGATTTGACTGTTTTGTGTTTTTTATGTGCTAATCCTAATGCTTATTTCTCCCCAATTGATGCGCCGTGGAGTAGAATAGCAGTTTGGTTTGAAAAAAAAATTGTTGGGAGTTCAGATGAAGCCACATGTGTTGAAATGGCTGTTTCTGTATTGCTTCTGTTATGAGATTACGTAATGTTTCTGTTTACTCTTTGTTCATGTTTAGTTTGGGCATTTAGACTGTATGATCTTCTGGGGAATCCTAAGAAAGCATAAACTAAGCAGGTTTTGTTAAATGGAGCTTCATTTGCTGATTTCATTTCATATGTTGTGTGGACTACTGAGTATCTGCGAAGGGCTCTATTTATTAGAGCAAGTAATGAATGGAAATTGATGATGACTTTAGGTTTATAGTTTTAATTTCTTGACCAACTCACATTGCGTGGATGCTACCACCTGTGTCCTATGGATTAGGAACCCAAAGTTCTGTTCACGTGATCTAGGCTGCTGATATAGATACTGATGACCTTTCTTGCCTGCTAATTGGGTGAGAGTGATTAACGCTAATCTCCAATTGTATAATAAATACTCTAGAGAAGCAAGAAAATATTCCTTTTCTCTCCTTTTTGAATCTGCCCTAAAGAGTTACAGAAAGATTAAACATAGAGGATTAGATTTGTAGTCATTATGGGGCTCTAAAACTTATCATTCAAATCTTATTGTTGGAGTTTAAACCTTCTAAACAAATGGTATGATTGCTTTTATTTCACTTTCAATTATGTTATTGTCTGTAGATTTTAGTAAAAAGTTTGATACCTGCCGTTTTCATTGCTTCAATTATATAGTGTATTGATCGTTCTTCTAATCCTATGGCGATTTGATTGTTTATTAGATCGCATAACTTGATTACCATCTATTAACAATGTAAGATAGTGGAATGAGATGCTTCTTTGCTACCTCTTGGGAGCAATTGTCAATTTTGAAAAATATAACAATCAAGCATAGTATATTGTTAGCTTTTCTTTTGATTTATGTATTCGTAGTTTGAGAAAGGTACAAGAAGAATCTTAACATTTTTGTTGTTTTGGAGTTCTAATGATTTGTGAAAAAAAATGACAAGTATTTTAATATGCTTTCTGGGTCAGTCACACAGTATCAGAAGGGACTTATCTAATTTGGGGATCTGTTGATGAATTTTGGCTGTTAATTAGATAGCAAACTTGGTGAGTTTTTTCTTGCCGAGATAGATGCATTATAGTCCATTGCGTACACTATTGTTCTTGTTATAAAAGTTAGCCAATATAGTGGAACGACGACTAACCTCCCTGATCTTGTTAGCCATTGTTCAGCCGAAGCCTAATCCCCGGGGCTCTGATTATGGGCGCTCCTCCCCAATCAACATAGCACACCTAGCTGCTATGAGTCCATGGCCTTGCCGCCACTCTCCCTGCATGCCTGCGTTATATTGTCGTCACCATGGTTACATTGTGCCCCCCCCCCCCTCTATTTAAAGGGTTGCCGGGTTACACATTCCGACGCTAACTCCAACCCTTACCACCTAATACAACTCCAAGTCCAACTGGGACTAGTATATTTGACACCTATTCTAACAGTTCTCTCACACAGCTTTACATCAAATTGATATTTATTTTCCTGTACCACACATGCCAACTTGCAGGCTTGATACCTGTTTCTGAATCTAGAAAATATGGTATATTAAAATGTGATAGAAACTGGAAAACTGAATATTAAGAATATAGGTGAAGCTGCCTGAGTTGCATTAGTGTTAAGTCCTAAAAGAATTGCCAATTTGAGAACAGAAAATTATGCATCTTTATTGACTAATAATAATCATTTAACATATATTTCCATCCCACTCCAACTGATTGGATTTCATCTGGATCCATTTTAAGAACATGGTTTCATTTTTTGATCTACACAATTATCCTCGCCTTGTATGCTTAACATATTTTGTAGAATGTCTAAGTTTGTTTTTTTCCATTTTACTCTCTTCCCAAGTTCATATAACGTACTGGTTGTTGGAAAGCTGGAATTAAGAATTGGCACTTGTTTTCGATATGATTTTTTTATAGTAATAAGTTGTTTTTTGAGAAAAGAAGAACATTCTACATAACCTTCTTGATAAAACTGAACCAGGGACATTCAATGTATGGTACGCACCCTGTTCTTGCGTGGACTGTAACTGTTCTTCAGTTCTGATGGAGTCAGAAGCAGGCAGTGCGCCTAATGGTTGTACCTCTACAGTAAAGGAATCAGAAGAGAGGCACAGTTTGAAACGTCGTGATAATGATGTTTCATGTATTTCTGAGATTAAACTTATGTCTAATATGGTTGTAAAGAAAAAAAGGGGGAGAAGAGCACCTCCATCTTCTAGAAGATTAAGTGGTAATAAGGTTATTGGCAGTGAAGATGCTGCTGATAATTGCAACCATGCTAAAGAAGAAGGCCAGGCTGGTAAAACTCAGTCTATTTTACACATTAATGAGGATAGCATTATTGGTAGAACTGGTGGACTTAACTTACGAAAAACTTGTCTCTTAGGTAATTCTTCTGATGTGGCATTGTCGCCATCAAGTAGGAAGACTGAAGATCAAGATCAGTTGGCAAACTCCAAAGATTTGTTTGAGAAAGCCTGCCGTCAAGCTACAGAGATGGTTACTGAAAGCCCAACTGGTTGCAAGAAATCCTTTTGGGAAGAAAAGGAAAGTGATAATAGGAGAGGCACGCAAGCTACACTTCGTGCAAAACAGCATGGGCATGATATTGAAACAACAGGCAAGGGTGTCTCTACAAGTGAAGTTTGTGAAAAATCCAGTTCATTGGAAGATACCTCTTTTGGGCAAGCAGCAGTAAGGAGTGTTAATCCTGAGGATAGTTCTCTAGATCCTGTGGATAATGTAAGTTTCAGTTTCCCTTTTTCATCTGCAACTACGAGTATGTATTTTATCCATCAACGGATGTCCAGTTTTTTCTTCCTTTTTTATGGATAAGTCATACCTCCGTCCGAATCTAGCAATTGATGTTTGGCAATTTGGCACGCTGATCCGAACATAATGTGTGTATACAATGTGATTTATATTCCTTTGAATTTGTGTTCAAAATTAAATTCCTTGGACATGGTTTCAATATCCAGCAGGTGTCTGATACACATGTGAATACCACATCTTCTGAGGACAAGAGTTCTGAAGAAGTTGAGGACGTGAGTTCAAAACTTTTCATTTTCTGTTGTATTGTATATTGCTTGCTCTTTTATTGGCTGCATTTAAATTATGACAAGTCTTTTTATCTCCTCCATCGAATAGCTAAATATTTTCTCACTTGACAACAATAGGTGAAAGTGTGTGACATTTGCGGAGATGTTGGTGAGGAGGAGAGGCTTGCTGTTTGCAGTAGATGCAATGATGGTGCTGAGCATATGTAAGGTTTATTTGTTCCGTTTCTTTTTCTGTATAATTATTCCCCGTTGATTGCATGATGGCATGCCATGATGGTTAAGATTGTTGCACTTGTGTCTGCAACAGTAACAACACCTATTATGCAGACAAGCCTACATAATTAGGATACCTACCTTGTGTCTCAGGACAGGGATACACTACTCTTTTCAGAATTTCATTCCACATTGAGAATATGGGTGTTCTAATCTTCTTAAAATTGTCTCATTTCTTTGCTCCAGTTACTATATGCGGGTAATGATGGAAGAGGTTATTCTTTTTTTTTTTCCACAATTAGGATACCTACCTTGTGTCTCAGGACACGGATACACTACTCTTTTCAGAATTTTTTTCCACATTGAGAATATGGGTGTTGTTAATCTGCTTAAAATTGTCTCATTTCTTTGCTCCAGTTATTGTATGCGGGTAATGATGGAAGAGGTTCCAGAGGGTGAATGGTTGTGTGAAGAGTGCGAAAATGAGTTGGAATTTGAAAAGGAAAAGAAGAAACTAGAAAAATCTCAGCTGAAGGTTGGTGCCTCAAAAGGTCAGTTTTTTGAAAGGAAAACTGATAAAATTGCCAATGCATCAAAAAGCAATTCTTATGAGGATGAAGCCCCAGAAACCTTTGAAGGGAAAATTAGTAAATTTGACACTGCTTTGAAGAACAGAAGTTCTTTTGAAAATGAAGTGGAGGATGAAAATGGAGATAATAAAGAGTTGAATTCAACAAACCAATGCAATAATATTACTATGAAGAAGAAGGAAGAAGGTGCAGGGATCATTTCCTCGATTAGACAAAGTATTCCTGAACGTTGTGGTTTATCCATGGGAGCTGAGTCCAGAAAAAGATTGCCGTTGTTGCGTGAGAGCTCGTTTAGGTTGGATGTGGAGAAGGGAAAACAATCGACTACCAAAGTGCCATCTTCATTGGCATTTGATGCTGCCAAGAATCTGGGACCACCGTTTCGTGGTAAATTTGTTCCCATTATCACTTTCAATTCAGACACTTTACCTATGTAAAATGTTCAAATTATGTTACTATAGTTTGGTTGCCCTCCCTGCAGACCCACAGTTAAATAAAATTTACATAGAAAGGTTTGTTGCAGGTCAATATTCCAAGTCCACTTCTTTCAACAACTCAAAGGTCCCCAAGGTGAAACAGCTAGTGAATGAAGTTCCACAGAAGCCCAACAATTTGAAGGACCATCTATCCTTTCTTATGAAAAAAGAGGGGCCAGTGGGCATACTTGCTAAGTCGCCATTTTTTAAGAAGCCTAAATCTTATGAGTCAGCAAATAAGGCAAAGTCTTTGATTTTACCACCTACTGAGGAGTCAAAAGTCATGAATCCACCAGCGAGCCATAATGTAACAAGTGATAGAGGCACTTCTATACTAGGGTGCCCCTCCGTTACTGCATCGATGACTACCCAAGATTCATCTAAAGAAGAATCCAAAGCTCAGCATCTCACTACAGGCAATTACATGGCTGAAATAATTTAAGCAGTACTCATGGAGTAAGTTAGTTTGCGTTTGGCATGCAGTATAGTGTAGGCTAACTTCATTTTGTTTTTTCAGGGTACTCTGAGGTAAATAAGCAACCTCTAGCAAAAGCTCCTGGAAGTACAACTGTAACTAGTGCTGAGAAATCCTCTGGTATTCTTGGTTCTGGGGCCCAGAGAAAGGTAATTCAGAATACAGATCCTGCACACTGGGATGATAAAGTAAAGGATCCAACAAGTTTGAGACCAGGTGCTTCTAGTAGCAATCGCATGATGCGTTGTCAGCGATGTAATGAAGCAGGTCATTCTACACAATTCTGTTCTGTTGACAAACTTAGCTTATCTGCAGTAAAACCTGTGAGTGAACGGAACATGAAGGATTCCTCTGCTAAAAGGAATAAAACATCTGAAGCTGCTAATATGATAGCTGCTGACAAAGCTGCTTGCAGACCAGCGGATCAATCTGAGCACATCCTAAAATGTGGTCCTTATCTCAACCCAACGTGTAGGCCTAAAGATCTTTTATCCACCTCATTTGGTCATGTAAAGATACCCTCTCAATTGTATGGCCGAATCAATGAGCAGGATATGAGAAACACTTCGAGCAACAGAGCTTCCACAGATTGTAGCAAGTTGAAACCCAATGAGTGTCAGACTGTATCAGTCATGACAGGAAGATTTGTTGATGACAGCTTTACTGTGCCAGATGCTCTGATGGACAAATCTAATCAAGTCGTATTACCTGGTTATGGACCAAAAGTTTCAACTGTTCCAGAGTTGGACTTTATATGGCAGTAAGAATTTTCTTCCTTTTATATCCCATAAGAATAATACTATCTCAATTTGTTACAATAGTTTGCTGTCGATTCAATTGCCATCAGCTAAGCATTGTGAATCATTTTGTTAGGTCACACATGTTTATACTTCATTGATGCAGTTGTCATGTTGTATATGTGTAGTTCATATCATGTGATTGTTAGATCTGATTTATACCTAGTATGTGTTGGTTGCAAGCACTTGATTCTATATATAGTGTTCTTTAATACATTTTAATGTTTAAACTTTATTTTAACAGAGGTGGGTTTGAGCTGCGGAGGATTGGAAGATCTCCTGAGCTATGTGATGGTTTTCAAGCCCACTTATCATGTTCTGCTTCACCAAAAGTGCTGGAAGTAGCAAAGAAATTCCCTTCAAAAGTCCAGCTGGAGGAACTTCCTCGTCAGAACTCATGGCCAACACAGTTTCAGGAAAATGGTCCTTCATATGAGAATATTGGTATTTTCTTCTTTGCTAGAGATATTGATAGGTGTGTTCCTTGCAGCTTTGGTCTTTTGCATATATTTGCTTGAGTTTGTTCACATCGCATCTTACTGCAATCCAAACTTCTAACTGAATTTGTTTTGTGTCTTTATTTCTGCAGCTATGAAAATCATTACAGTAAATTAGTTGAAAATATGCTGAAAAATGACTTAGCTCTCAGAGGAAACATTGAAACAGCTGAGTTGCTTATATTCCCTTCCAATATCCTGTCAAAGAATTTCCAAAGTAAGCATTCTTCCACTAATTTGAGTGATATTTTATCTAGTCATATCTTTTACCGTGACTGACCTTATATTGCCTTGTACTGGCTCAGGGTGGAACATGTTATATTTTCTTTGGGGTGTATTCAGAGTTAGAAAAAAAGATCAAATGAACATTCCACCTGATGTACCATTCAATACTTGTGAGCCCAATCTGAATGCGGATCCGATGGACGTGGATCAAAGCATCTCTGTTTTGACATCTGGCCATTCATTCTCCGAAGGCCAGAATAATGGTGCTAAATCAGATCATGATTTGGTGAAGTCAGTTCCCTGTGCAGACTACCAATTTCCCCAGACTACAGAAATCGATCATCAGGGGTGTTCAAATGGAGTGAACATCTCAAATCAGCCTGTGAGTAGAAATGAATCAGAAGATCATCATGTTTCAATTACAGCCAGCAGTTCAACAAATAACAGTACTGATCTGGCAACAGAACAGGTGATTGCTTGTGACTATCGGCCTTGCAACTCATAATAAATGTTACTACTTCAAATTTACGTTGTATTTTGATTGTTCTAAAATAGTAAGGTACTTGATGCATTTGATTGTCATCCTGCCAGGCTGCCACTGTTATCAGGCATGGTGGGAGCCTGTTGTTTGCACATGCCTTTTCAGCTTCTTCCTCATCAATTTATTCTTGAGTTTGCAAAATTTTTCAGATGTTTGCTCAAAATATAAATTTACTGTTTACTATCACCTGTGCAGAAATTTTCTTGCTCAGAAGACCAAGATACAAAGGATTCTTCCAATAGCAATGCTTGTGAAACAATGCTTGATGTTAATACAGTGCCAGTTACTCGCTCTATTTCCTCAGTACATGGGAAAGGTAAGTTCATTCTTTCCTGTTGTAAATATGTTGCGAATGTGTGTTCATATTTTTCACCTCCAACATATTGTTTTGTTAACAAACCAGGAAAGGACATCAGCGTTATCAACCTCAATGATGCTGACAACCTTGTGGATGTAGATATACATAGTAGTGAGGTGAACTCTGGTACAGTGGATCCTGTCTCGCACATCACACATACTCCACACAAACGAAATGTTGAGGTGGCAAACTGGGTTGATGAAGTCAATGGAAAACTAGAGCAGAAAAAAATCAAATTGGATAATGTTGGGTCTGCAAATTCTAGTTTAAGTGAGAATACCAGCGATGGAAGGTTATCATCCAAGGTGCATCCCCTCGTATCTTCCTCCTTCGATGATTCAGTTGACCAGTCATTGGCAGGAAGTTCAAAGTGTAATGGAAAGCGTGTATTTCCGCTTGATCTAAACGCAATGGATGATGCAGTGACTGGAAATGTTGTAAATATTCTGTCATCGGATGATGAGGACATGCCTGAGCATGATGTGCCAGATCTTGAGCTAGAACTTGGGGACAACAAATCTCCCAGAAAGACCATGTTTTCATTTCTTTCCCCTAAGGTTGGAGAAAATCAGAATAAGGAACACTCATTGCCTACTGATACACCAGGTTCCCTTTCCCTCTCTCTTGCCTTTCCGGCATCCAGGGATCATGCTAGTAAGTTGCAATCAGAGCTAGAGAGGCAGTTGCCTGAGATGAGCAGCCGGAATAAGATATCTTCGATTTGGGACCGACAATGATGGCTGCCTGCTCTTGCATTCTTGATGTCCTGCGGGACAGATCTTTGCATTCTCTGGAGGAACTATCTTGAATACAAATGCACCTGCAATGATGGCCCTCCAGTGTGCTGACAAGTTCCATTCAGGGTGCAGTTTTAACCTATGTCCGACACCCATGTGAACTATTGAACTGCAAAGAACGGAGTTATAGAACGTGAGTGTTATTTTGCAGAAACAGTGAGCTGCTTTTCAGAACATGGAGTTATGGCATGAAAGTTCATACTCTGCACTGTAAATTTCTGCATTTCAAACTCATGTAAGTTTTGGCCTTAAGCTGGAAGCCATCTCAAATTTAAGAGATGCCTACCGTGGTGGGAAAAGATGGTCGTTATTGTCTGAGATTAGTATATAAATATTTCTCTTTTCGTTGAAATGTTCTCGCGTTACCGGTTCGGCCAATACGTTGATAATACTAGGACTGACGGCTTGTTTCGGATTCTACATCAAATTTTACCTAAAAGATATCATTGGGCTGACCCAAGCGGCTAAAAAAGTTCGGCCTACTAAGTCGACTTGGTTTAAATATAATCATATTATTTTCATATTTTACGCGTATACTCTTTGCAATAGTGAAATTTATGAGTGCTATGAATATAGTTAAATATCCATGCGTGGAAAAAATGTCTCAAACATGCCCTACTAAGTCGACTTGGTTTAAATATAATCATATTATTTTCATATTTTACGCGTATACTCTTTGCAATTGTGAAATTTATGAGTGCTATGAATATAGTTAAATATCCATGCGTGGAAAAAATGTCTCAAACATGCCCTAAAATACCATAGGTCCTTCGCTTTATTTACGAGGAGGGTTTAACGATTTTTTTTGAAACAGTTAAAAATGTAGACACGCGCATACTCACTCATATGAGTATATGTACTTCTTAACCCCTATAAGGAGACCAGGCCACCATATACATACACGCATACTTACCCATATGAACACATACATATACATCCTAGCCTTATAAGGAGACTGGACTGGCATATATCTCAAGATTAAAAAAGTCATTATAGAAGTCTCATTGTCGATGTGTAGGTTGTTTATCACTAAAAGAATAATTAGTTATAAATATAAATATCTGTGCTAAGTCTAGACTTGAACCTAGGTGGACATATTAGCAATTTTATTTGCACATTGTAATTGCAAAACTAACCTGTACCTGCACATATATATGTGGGAATTCACTCGTATTAGGCTTTTGAAGTAAAATCAATTTGGGATGCACTTGAACGAGTATTATTATTGCACAAGATTGAAGAAAGTTGCGGAAAATCAGTAGAAAATACAATGTAATGTATACATACGTTTTGCTAAAATACATGTTTGTATTTTGTAATAACTTAAATATGGATAAGATAAAATCTACAGATATGGATAAGAGACATATTTTGAGAGAGTAATGGGCTCGCACAAAACGAATCAAGGCAAGTGCTCTTTCAGCAAATTCAACTGGCCAAGCTCGATCTCTCTGATCTTGACTCCCAAATTCAAACTGAAGATGAAGTATGGACGGCAATTAAACGTATGCCTAATGAGAAATCCCAGGGAAGACGGATACACAGGCTTATTCTACCAGATGTGTTGGAATATAATCAAACCAGAGCTGATGGCAGCCTTACTTAAGTTCTACAGTGGCAGCAGTCAGAACCTACAGTTACTGAATACAACGATAATCACTTTATTGCCCAAGAAAGAAGCCCCAGCTCTGTTAAAGGACTATAGACCGATCAGCTTAATCCACAGCTTCGCTAAGTTAGCAACCAAAGTGATGGCGCTAAGACTAACACCAAGAATGGGAGATTTGGTCTCTCCCACACAATCTGCTTTCCTCAAGGGCCGTTTAATTCATGAGAACTTTATTTTTGTCAAGGGATTGGCACAACAGTTCCATAGGCAGCACAAGGCGACTATACTTCTAAAGCTAGACATCTCGAAGGCATTTGATTCTATTTCTTGGAGTTTCCTACTGAACATGCTTCACTTCAAAGGTTTTGGACAACCATGGAGAAGTTGGGTGTCAGCTCTTCTACTCACTGCAGAGACAAGGATTGCTATAAATGGAAACAGTTGCGAGCCCTTCAAGCTGAGAAGAGGATTGAGGCAAGGCGATCCTCTATCCTCACTGCTCTTTATCTTAGCCATGGATACCCTCTAGGCTATTATGGGCAAGGCTAGAGCGGCTGGGCTGCTTGACAGGTTAAATGCCAGATGACGGGTGCCCAACATCTCCATCTATGTGGATGATGCGGTCATTTTCTTCAAGCCGGTGGAACAAGAGGCGACAACAATCAAAGCCATCCTTGATACATTCTGTGCAGCAACAGATCTGATCGCTAACCTGGCAAAGAGCGCCATCACCCCAATTTAGTACTTGGCGGATCAATAAGACATGGTACAGAATATATTAACCTGCAAGATTGTGCTCTTCCCGATCACTTATCTTGGCCTGCCCCTCTCAGTGAGGAAACCAATGAAAGCTGAAGTCCAACCGATCCTTGACAGGCTTGCCAAGAAGGTAGTGGGGTGGAAGCCGAGGATGCTATCACTAGATGGATGGCTCTACCTGATCAAGTCAGTTTTGATGGCAGTCCCAATCCATTTCCTCTCGGTGATGCCACTACCAAAATGGGCGATCAAGGAGATTGAACGCTGATGTCGTGCTTTCTTGTGGAAAGGAAAAGATGAAGTGAATGGCGGGCACTGTCCGGTGGCTTGGAAAACTATTTGTGCGCCGATTGAACATGGAGGGTTAGGTGTTAAAGACCTATCCTTATTTGGGCAAGCGTTGCGCCTGAAATGGCGGATACAAAGCATCGAGCAAAAAGGAAGGCCGTGGACAATGGCGGGATGGAAAATAGATGCGGAGATCCAGAACATGGTCCATTCCACGGTGATACATGTGGTGGGCAATGGTAAAGACACATATTTTCGGAGAGCAAATTGGCTTCCGGGGGGCAGCATTGCCTGGAACAAGCCGGCCTTATTCAGCGTTGTAGGTTGATCAAGGTTGACAGTGGAGCAAGGGCTTATAGGGCACAGATGGGTGCGAGATCTGCAAGGATCCCTTTCGAATAGGGCCATGGCTGAATATCTGATGCTTTGGAATGAACTATAGAGCTTCCAAACCCAGCAAGGGGTAGGGGACTCGATATGCTGGAAATTGTCGGGAGACGGCCACTTCTCGGTTTCGACAGCTTATCATGGCGAGGATTAGATGCCCATATGAAGAGTTGATATGGCAGACGAAAGCACCATCTAGAATTCGGTTCTTCATGTGGCTAGCAGTAAAAGGCTGCTGTCTCACAGCTGACAATCTTTTGAAAAGAGGATGGCCTCACCAGACAACCTGTGCGCATTGCCAAACTGACAATGAAGATTGCAATCACCTGTTTACCAAGTGTGCGGTCACCAATAGGATCTGGCACAGGTTGTGAGACTGAACCAATGTGCGCTTCGGCGCCCCAAGAGACAGAGGACTTGAGCTAGCAAAATGGTGCGTATGAGCAAGGCTCTGTTTTCGGGACAAAGCTAGCAAGGATGGCGTTTGACTCCCTGTTAATGATGGCTGTGCTGGCTACATTTTGGAAGGAACAGAACGTGAGGGTGTTCAAGTAGAGATTTAAAATGGCGGTGCAGGTTTTCTGCGACATCAGAGAGGAGATCTCCATTTGGAGGACAGCCGGTTTTTTTTTCAAATCCTGTAAAGTTGTTTCTCTTTGTGTTTTCTGTCTTTGTTCCTGTTTCTGGGGGTGCTGACTTCCCCCAACCTGACAGTATAATGTCGATCCTTAAAACAATAACCTCTCTCTTGAAATCTTAATGAAATTTGGTTGGCCTATTCCTTGGCTGACCTAGCAAAAAAGATAAGATACATTGCTAAAATACAATGTATTTTGTATTTTGCTTATCATACTACAAATATAGCAAGAGATACCGTATTAGTGTTAGTTTACAGTAATGCTGTCTTGTGATAGTACCTGTCCAATAACGTATTAGTTTGATAATATAAGTATATGATTTCTACACGTGAAGGTCCTAAAGAATGTAGCAACTCGCATAGGCTGCAACTTCAAAACAAAATTGCACTATCCCATCCATTTTTCATTGCTCCTGAAAAGAAACTCTGTTGCAGGTTTTAAAAGATCTTTCAAAAAATAGTTTTAAAGAACCCAAATCAAAATTTCCATGATTGGCTCCATGATTGCAAATTACAGTGAACACACACAAATATACTTCACATACGTGCGTATGTACGCGCAGACATAATTCCTAACCAACTGCCCAACCACCATTTACCAACTAATAACTAATCATCGTCTACGTACGCTGTCTCCATCACCATGGAAGTCGTCGTTGCTCGCCGGGGCATCGTCGTCCTGCGGTGAACGCCCGGCGAGCCGCCCAGCGGCGCTGCGCTGTCGTCTGACCGCTGCTCGAGGCTGCTCCTCCTGTGGACGTTCGCCGTTGGCCTCGCCGTCGGGCTGTTCATGTTCGCCAGCCACGTCTGGGCCTCCGTCGCCACCGCCCTGCTCCTCGCCGCATGCCTGTACCGTGCCTGTGTCTGAACGCGCGATCCGGAGGAGCAGTCGCAGCCGCCGGCGCTGCGCGTCGCCGTGATGCCTCCGGTGGGGCGGCAGGAGCAGCAGGCGGTCAACGGCGGCGGCCTCAGGCAAGAGGACATCGAGGCGGTCGTCCCAGCGTTCGAGTACCGGAAGGGATCGACCGGCGCGGCGGAGCAATGCGCCGTGTGCATCGGCGTCGTGCGGCGGGGGGAGACGGTGCGGCGGCTGCCGGCGTGCGGGCACGCGTTCCACGCGCCGTGCATCGACGGGTGCTCCATGCGCGCACGTACGTCCCAGGTGTTGCCGCCGACGTCAAGGTCTCCGCCGGCGGCGGCAACGGCAGCGGCGGCGCGCCGGTTTAATTAGTCGCACACGATGTACATACAGGCTGTTCCGTACCTCCGTGACGGCAAGTAAAATGTGCTCAATTCCTTTTTTTTTTCCTTAGTTTTTTCTTTTCCCCGGCCCGTCTGTCCTACGTAGTGATTCAGCATATTTTTGCATCATGCCCCTGATAATCTTATCATTTGGGAAAACAAAATAGGACCAATATTTATACATTGTGTTCGACCAGGAAAAAAAATGGAGGTCCTTTACAATATAATATACTCCTTCGTTCCGATAAGACTGTTATTGCGACCAAGATTTATCCACAAAAAGTGTATTTTTAGAATAGTATCCACTAGACATCTTTACTACAATTTTATTATTTTAACCATCTAACCAATAGAAATCTCTTATCTCCTCGTTTTCTCTCCCCCTCTCTATTTTTCTCTTCATATTAATTAAGAGCATAGTAGTTGTCGGCGAAGTAGGACAGGGGGTCCCACATGCCCTGGGGACGCGTGGGTCTTCGGCCACGGCAGATCCCCGGGGGGCACCCTTCCACGGGCCCAGGGCTCGTGCCCGGGGCGTACGGTTACTTCGGTCGCTTGACGGCCCCGGGCTCGTGCCTGGGGCTACAAGCCGCCGACGGCCCCGGGCTCGTGCCCGGGGCGCGTATGATCGGCCCCAGGGGCACGTCCCCGGGGCATCGTATATATCAGCTCGGCCCCGGGTCTCTTTGGCCCCTCGGGCCCGAGCCTTGCCTCCGGGCACTATTCACGGCCTGCCCGGGCCTACATGTCGGTCCCGGCAGGCTCTGGACCAACTACTCTGCCACGTGTGGGCGTCTCCCAATGGACCCCCGTGGACACCGAGCTGCTGTCAGAAACCTTTTGACTTCTGAGGGAAGAGTGTGCGCTGAAGTCAAAGAGTCAGAGACCCTTGACTTGGAGGCGTGCGCCATCACGTCTCCCCGCTCCATCACATCCCCCACGACTCTACCGCCCGCAGCATACCTGCTCCGGCGTGGGCACGGCAGGCGGGGAGGTGAGCGACGGGACGTTCCCAACTCCGTGCATGGGCGTCGCAGGCGGAGGGGTGCACAGGTGACCTCGATCGGAAAAATATCTCCTTCCGCGTACCGGACTGTGGACTCCCCTACGCCTATAAAGGAGGATCCATGCAGTAGACGAACGCAGGCAGCAAAGCTCCAGTCTTAGACAACCAGAGATCTCCTTCTTCCCTTAAGTCCGGCCTGCTGTAGAGCGGCCTAAGCACCTCGCGAGCTCCCGGAGTTTTTTTCTCTTATGTAACCACCATACTACATTCATCCACCCTCATAGCATACACACAGGAGTAGGGTGTTACGCTCCGGCGGCCCGAACCTGTATAAATCCCCGTGTCTCCTGTGCGTGCTGTTCAACGTCTTCTCCGCGTATCCTTCTTCTACACCCTGACTGGCCGGCTTCGCCTGAGAACTACTCCCTGGCCGAATCTCAAAAGGGGGGTCTCCCGACTTCAGGCCGCCGTCGAGGTTGTCATCCTCCGACAGCTGGCGCGCCAAGGTAGGGGGAGTTTTTCCTTTTCAGGTGACACGCCGACGTCCCCCAAGACCAGCGCACTCCATGGCAGGGGAGGCCACCGTCCGCCCGGGACTCCGACCAGGAGTCGACGACTTCACCGCCGGGTGGCCGTAAGCCGATGGTAAGCCCCCTGCGCTCCCGTCTTCCAGGAGACGCGTCGCGCAACCCAGGCGGGCTGAGCTCGCTCCTCGGCGGCCTGGCAGTGCGGCGTCGGCTCTTTCTCTCTCACGGAAGAACCGGCAAGTGCCCCGCCGGGTCTGCCACGGCCTCATCCTTGAGGCGCGAGCGGAGGCGCCCGCTCCACGGCACGCCGCACCGACTTTCAGCCAGCATCGCCACAGGGGGTTCTCCTGGCGGCGGGTGGAAGCCCCTCCTCGCGCAAAGAATGTTACCCCCGGTAGTGTGTAGACTTTTAAGTACGGGCGGCCCGGGAAGAGCGCTGGCTCACGAAGTCACCCCACCTCATAGGCGCATGGCCCATCGCCAGGTCGCTGCCTGGCCCACAGCAGCGCAGGGGTCAGGAGTGCCGACGCGCAACGTCTGCGCGGGCCGGCCCCCCGCCCGAGTCAAAGCAGAGCCCGGAGCGCGGCCGCAACACGCCACGACTCCGGCAGACAGCAGGCCACGGCGACCGACTCCGTGACCGGCTTGAACCGGCGGGCGGACCGACGAAGATGCCGGGTCACCATGGAGCGACAGCGCGAGCCGGCGGGCGGACGCCGCCGGCGCGTTCGAGGTCCAGGCCTCAGCTCCAATCTACTGACGGGAACCGTCATCTGTTACCCAGCCCGTAGCGCTGTACGGTTCGGGTTGCCTGGCGCTCTCCCCAGGCCTCCGGCCCGGCAGGTTCGCTGGCCGGACAGGTTCCGGCCCAGCTTGCCGGAGAAATATGACGGCTCCGTGAACCCCACGGAGTTCCTGCAAATACACTACTGCCATCCGAGCCCTTGCGGCGGGCGGTGGCCGTTGATGTCGAGTGATGGCGAACTACTTCCCCGTCGCTCTCAAGGCCCAGGCGGTCGCTCGTTGGGTGATGACCTCCCCGAGGGATCAGTCTACTCGTGGGAGGACCTCTGCCACCAGTTCGTGTTGCCAACTTCCAGGGCACCTTTCCGCGCCCTGGGACCGAGGCGGACCTCCATGCCCTACGCCAGGGCAGGGACGAGACGCTGAGGCACTTCCTACAGCCGCCTTCAGCCAGGTTCGCAATACCATCTCCACATCGCTCCTCACCGGGTATCCTGCCTTTCGCTCGGGTGTGGCGCGACAGGCGCATGCTCGAAAGATGGGCACCCGTGAGTCCAGACTTACGGCTGAGCTATTCAAGCTCGCCGATCTCTGCGCCGCAAGGAACGAGGCCCGGGCATGGAACGAGCCACGCCCGGAGCCCTGACGAGGACCCCGAAGAATACGGCGAGTCCTCGCGCTCCGCGGCACGTCGGGACAGGAGGAAGCGACAGAAGGAGAAGGCGGCCGCCGACGGCTTCGCCTTGGCTGTTGCGGGCGCCCCACGGTCCACGATGTCCGCGGGGACAACATCACAGGAGCGGCCAAGGGCCGCACGAGCGCGCCGCGATTCGACGGCAAGCGGCCAGAAGTGGTGCGCCGTCCACACCTAACGAGACGGATTCGCACGATCTCAACCGGAATGCCGCGCCCGATCCAGAGCTTGGCCAAGCAGGTCAAGTACAACCGGTAGGAACGCCTTAGCCGCCAAGCCCGGTTCGGAAACAGTCCGGGCCCCGGCTCGGACAGCCGAACGCGCGGGGTGTTTGGATGGTCGACCCCCTGGCCCAGGACTGGTCTGGCCGAACGGGCAGTGGATAGGCCGACCAAACGTCCCAGCTCAGGAAGCCCGAACTAGGCCGCTTGCAAAACGAGTGCGGCCTCGAACGTGGCACACCGGGAACAGCCAAGCCGGAAGAGATCATCCCGATTTTCGTCCCACCTTCCCGGGAAGCGTCGACTGTATCGGTACTGTGGTCCTTTGGTTGGCTGCGTTTAATCCGAAAACTCTCCTCTCCTCCTTTTTATTAGAAGAAAGTCTTCCCCTTTCCTTTGCCATCGGGTACGACTGCCTGGACTCCATCGGACGCGATGGCGAGCGCGGGCGGTCCGTCCCGACTCAGTCCGCGGGCCTCTGGCCCCTGCTGACGCACATAGGGTACGACGGCCGGCCCCATCGGACGCGATGGCGAGTCCGGGCTGCTCATCCCGACATCAGTTTGGGGCTCCGGGCCCCGGTGTAATAATCCGGACCACGCGCACTGTCGAGCGGCGTGAGTCCGGGCAGACCGTTCCCGGTTTTTGAGGTCTCCTCCCGGAGTCAGAGAGCTTCGCACTCTCCGCAAGGGAAGCCGAGCCCGAAAACGACCCCCACGATCTTCGGGCGCGAGTCACCCGAACAGCATCTCCTCGGCAAGGGGCGGGTCCGGGGAGGCCATCGCCAATAATGATCCATGTCCTTACCTGGGCCTCCGTACCTGGGCACGTAACGAACCATACATATCAAGCCGCACTACCGCCCGGGGCCCCGGGTCCCGGGCACATACTTGAGCCGAGGCACGGATTCCCGAATCCGCGCGCCCGGGCCTGACACCGAGGAGCCGAACCAGGGCGGCATCGCCAAGGCGACCCGCAAGCCTAGGAACGCGACACCGGAATAGGGCGCGATAAGCCCGGACAGCACCCGCGCGGCGAGAGAATGCATCGCGCCGAGGGTTCGTCTCACATCCCATATTCAAGCCCGGGCCCCCGGAACCCTGCTTATATCAAAAACCGTATTTCAGTCCGGGGCCCCCGGGTCCCGGATACATATCTTTAGCGCTGGCCGGGGCCCCCGGTCCCGAGCGCATGCCTTTTCCCGGCCTCGGAGGCTCGCGAGGGAAGCGGAGTCTGAGCTCTTTTCCCGAACACCAGCGACCTCCAAACAATACAATAAGCAAAGGTACGAAAATATAAACGTCGTCATATATATATATATGCAAATATCTCTCTTTACAAAGACAGGCAAAACCGGAGCGCAAGCACGAGAGGCTCGGATCGCACGGGGCGCGGTTGCCGCCGCACTTCTGACCGGGCCGAAAGCGCACCTGGGCAGCGTCGGAAGGGAAACGCTCGGTTGGGCATGGAGGGCCCCCGGGCCCCGAAGGCACCCGCGTATGGCGTCTGAAGGAAACCGGCGTCTTCTCTCAACCTCTTCGCCAAGCATCAGCTCTACGAGATGAATCGCCGCGGTCGAAGAACCCTGCCTCCGGGGCAGCGGGCTCGACCGCGGCCTCACGCGCTTTCTCGCGAACTACCGCGACTCCCACGCAAGCTGCCACCACTTCCTCGCGAAATCCTGCGATGTTCCCCGCGACTTCCTCGCGCGGAGCGAACTCACAACCCCCGAGTCGCGCGAGAGCCCCGGCCTCTTGGGCCCGAGCGCTTTCTTCTCGGGAAAATATTTCCTTCTCCCGCGCCTCTATCTCGGACCAGGCGCAGGAGGACTCGTCCGGCGGCGGATCCGGTGGTGACTCCTATCGGGACGACGCACCCCTCTGCCGCCGCGATCTCAGGCCAGCGGATTGCCCGCCGAAGAACTCGATGGCAGACGCCCCGGACCGGACCTGGATGCTGAATCCCGACTGGACTGCTCCCGGGTGCCGATGCTCCCGGGGGCCGATGCCGGCGCCACGGGGCCGACTGCCGACGGCCCCGGAAGCCGATGCCAACTGCTCGGTGCCGCTGCCCGGTGCCGAGCCGCGATGGCTGCCGGAGCCAAGTGCCGACTGCCGATGGCCCAGAGCCGATGCGACTGCCTCGGGTGCCGGCTGCCCCGGTGCCCGACTGCCCCCGAGTCGCCTCGGCCCCGAAGTGGCGGCCCCCGGAGAGCCGATCGCCTCGGCTTGCCGGGCCGATCTACCCGAAGAGAACTCGTGGCGACAGTGCCGGCGCGGCAATGCTGCCGCAGCGCCATCATGCGACCAAGCTGCCTGCCGGCTTCCTCAACACTTCGTTCATGATTCCAGCCACGGGTCCCGGGTAACGGTATCGGCATCTAAATCAAAACATCTACAAATCGTCAAGCTACGTCAGTACATGACGAAACTCCAGGCGGACCCAGCGTCCCGTCCTTTCTTCAAGACGTGGCCTGTTCCTGCCGGGGAGACCCGGCCGAGCAACAGGGCCAGGGGCCACTGTCGGCGAAGTAGGACAGGGGGTCCCACATGCCCTGGGACGCGTGGCGTCTTCGGCCATAAGGCAGAGATCCCCGGGGGGCACCCTTCCACCGGCCCGGGGCTCGTGCCGGGGTACGGCGCTACCGCGCTTCGGTCGCTGACGGCCCGCGGGGCTCGTGCCTGGGGCGCGCGACCGCCGACGGCGCCCGGGCTCGTGCCCGGGGCGCTATCGCCGCATCGGCCCCGGGCACGCCCCCGGGGCACTCGTATATATCAGCTCGGCCCCGGGTCCTCTTTGGCCTCGGGCCCCGAGCCTTGCCTCCGGGCACTATTCACTGCCTGCCCGGGGCCTACATGTCGGTCCCCGGCAGGCTCTGGACCAACTACTGCTGCCACGTGTGGGCGTCTCCCAATGGACCCCCGTGGACACCCGACTGCTGTCAGAAACCTTTTGACTTCGTGAGGGAAGAGTGTGCGCTGAAGTCAAAGAGTCAGAGACCCTTGACTTGGAGGCGTGCGCCATCCCACGTCTCCCCGCTCCATCACATCCCCACGACTCTACGCCCGCAGCATACCTGCTCCGGCGTGGGCACGGCAGGGCGGGGGAGGGTGAGCGACGGGACGTTCCTCCAACTCCGGCATGGGCGTCGCAGGCGGAGGGGTGCACAGGAGACCTCACCGGAAAATATCTCCCTTCCGCGTACCGGCACTGTGGGACTCCCCTCGCTTATAAAGAGGATCCATTGCCGTAGACGAACGCAGGCAGCAAAGCTCCAGTCTTAGACAACACAGAGATCTCCTTCTTCCTTAAGTCCGGCCGCTGCTAGAGCGGCCTAAAGCACCTCCGAGCTCCCGGAGTTCTCTTTGTAAACCAACATACTACATTCATCCACCTCATAGCATACACACAGGAGTAGGGTGTTACGCTCCGGCGGCCCGAACCTGTATAGAATCCCCGTGTCTCTTGTGCGTGCTGTGGGCAAGCGTCTTCTCTCTGCGGCCGTATCCTTCTTTGTCTATCAGCACCCTGACGGGACTGGCCCGAGGGCTTCGCCTGAGGAACTACCACTCCCCTGGCCGAATCTCAAAGGGGGGGTCTCCCCGACTTTCCCGCCGTCGTTAGGGTTTCATCCTACAGATGTAGTCTTTTAATCTTATACTTAATCCCTCATTGACTAAGTAAAACAACGGTCTTTTAGGGATAGATGAAGTACTAGTGACAGAGAGAATGATACGCTCATACGGAAAGCAAATCTAAACCATTCATTTTGAATGAGTATTTCAGTAAATGACGTGTTAATTATAAAAATTACCTACATTGCCACTGAGGGTATTTTAGTCTAAAAAAATATTTCTATTTTAATTAGTTCAATGGCGGAGGCCTGCCGACTGGCCATCTCCTCTAGCACGAATCTCCATGGCGATCGATGATAAAAATACACCATAATAATTAACTGAAAATAGCTAACAAATTACCATATATATCATTTTTTATTTTCCCATGATACCTTATAACTAGTTTTATACTAGTGATATATACTACATATACTATAAGTACAAATTTTACTAGTGTAGAGCGAATCAAGAATCTCTGTTCCCGAATAACTAGTATGATCGCCAGTAGTATACACTTATTACCACTATTGTGTTTAATAGTTGCGGGCTGAACCTATTATTTGCCTATGAATAAATTCTAGAGTTCTCTCATAAAATTATTACTTATTGTGTAGTTTTATAAAATGCATAGCTAAAGTTATAAAAAAATTGATAGCTTGACCTGTTGACTGATTAGTATATAACGGCATATATATCGCAGTGTTATCCGATTATCTCTTGGCTCATGCTAAGTTTGTTTTGGATGTAGACATGTAGTAGTAGTTAGCATAAGTTTTTATCAAACGACGCAAAAGAACATGCACACGATTATTGTTAGCTAGTCAGTGTCTTGTGATTATGATTATATAGAAGAATCCACCTATAAAAAATAGTGTAGGATCAAACACAAGAAATAAACCTATCAGAGAGAGCGAATGGTAGAAAAGACCAAACAACCAAATCTTTTAGCGAAAATAAAGAAACATTCTGACTTTGGATAAGTTACACAATCGCACTGGTCATATACCACCGATCTGATTGTCTACATGCCGCCGGTCCAATCACAGTGCTGTCGGCGCTCCGACCGCCTTGATACCGTCGATCTAACGGCCCACGACAAAAGACACAAACTCGACGAAACTATTGAAAGTAGAATCAATTTTTATTGCATCAAGAGATGTGTTCTATAAAGTACACATACAAAACACTCCTCTATCTTAAAACTAAACCTTAACTTTTCTCTTTTTCAAAAGTTATGACTTTAGGAGTGGGTTTAAACGCTGTCGGAGGATGAAACCTCGACGGCGGGGAAGTACTAGGAGACCTCGCCCTTTTGAGATTCGGCCAGGGGAGTAGTGTCTCAGGCGAAGCCGGCGTCAGGGTGTAGAAGAAAGATCTGCGCAAAGAAGACGTAGTGCCAAGAAAACAGGAGGAGTCCGGACCTGTGTCCGAAGCGGGTCCGGACCGTCCGAACGCAATGAACGAAGGCAGAAGGGTCCGGACCGTCCGAACCGGGTAGATCAGCGCGGGGGCAGACGATGAACAACGAACGTCGGACGAGGGATCGACGCACAAGGGGAGACCCAGGGGAGGATTGTTATACCAGGGTTTGGGCCGCCAGAAGCGTAATACCCTACTCTGTGTGTCATGCCATCTGGAGGTGAATATGGTTTGGGAGTGTTACAGGTGTGGTCTCGGCGCGCTCAAAGGAGCTCGGAGCCAAGGAAGTAGGGCAGCTTGGGCGAGAGTTGGCAGATCGGGACGGTTCTACTAGCCAGAGGTGGGTTGCTTATGTTCCGGCCCTCTCCCTCGCCAGGCTCGGATCCTCCTTTTATAGAGCAGGGGAGGTCCACAGTACCAGCACACCAAAGAGAGAGAGAGAGCGATTCTGGAGAGTTTCTCCGGTCCTCGACCTCCCGCTCTGCGACGCCCCACGCCGAGTTTCGGAAGCGGGTCCAGTCATCACTGTCGCTCGTTCCCTAAAGCCCCTGCGCGGAGTCGGTGGACATCGGCGTCTGGTCGCTCTTCGTCCCGTGGCGGGCCTGCCGTTCTAGTCCGGACCCTGCTTGAGGCCCATGCCGGGCAGTAGGTATGGCGCGGGCGCGTAGAGTCGTTCGAGGATGTGATGGGATGTGAATGGAGACGCTGCCCGAAGTCCAAGAGTCTCTGACTGGCTTGGACTTCGGCGCACGCCCTCCTGCACAGAAGTCCACCAGGCCTCTGACAGCAGTCGGGTGTCCACGGGGGGCCCGTCCTGAAGACATTACGTGTGGCGGAGCGAATCTGACAGGGGCAACGTGCCCCGTCCTTGTCATTCATTGCTGTAGTTGGTCAGGGCCGGTGCCCGTCCGTGAGTGGTCCGATCCGGGCGGGAGGTGGCCGATCAGGCAGAAGGGCCGTACAGTCTCGGGGAGGAGCCCGATCATCGTGGGTGCCCGTTGTTCCCCGTACGCAGTCCCGGGCCGGGACCGGGCGCCGGGTCCGGGAAACGGAGTTCGGGACCGGGGGTGTGGTCTGGGGAGAGGGTTCCCAGGGGCGGGGTCGCGCGCCACCGGGAACGGTCCGGAGCCGGGCCGCCGGGTCCGGGGGATAACGAGTTTCGGGAACGGGGCGCCGTGGTCCGGGGAGAAGGTTCCCGGGGCCGGGGTCCGTGCCCCGGGAACGGGGCTTCCCGGGGACCCCGGGGTGCCGACGTGGCCGAGAAGACCACGCGCCCTGGCGACTTCTGGGGACCAACCAGCTCCTCGCCCGCTTTTTCGCCGACAGTGCCCTGGCCCCTGTTCTCTCGGCTCAGGCAGGGCATCCGGTTCCCCAACCGCTCCGGGCAGGAACGAGGCCATGTCTTTGAAGAAATCAAGGGGACGCGGCGTCGCTGGTTCGTCTTGAGCGCGTGTAGCTTCACGACTTGTTGTACATACACTTAGATGGCGATACGTACCCTGTGGACCGCGGGCTGGAAACATGGACGAGTGTTGAGGAAGGCCGCGGCAGTGGCCGCGATGGGCGAGGTGCAGCAGTCACGTTGACAGTCGCCACTACGCTGTCGACAGGTGGGATCTCTGTCGTGGCGACCGGGCGATCGGACGTCCTCCCACGGGTCGGACCATCCAAATCCAGACGATCGCGTAGAAGGCCGGAACTGAAGATCTGAGGTGGGTAGAGGGGCGCGGCGTCCCTGAAGGGCGCCCCAACGAAGCCTCCCTTGCGCTCGGTCCCAAGCTGGAGGCGCGGGAGAAGAAAACCTCCTACGGAAAGATCGCGTCCATATGCCCCGAGAGGCCGACGGCGGCGGGCTCGGGCTGGAAGAGCATGATCATTGCGTGCGGGGATGGGATGAAGGCCGCTGGTCCTGGTTGGGGTGAAAGATCGGTAGGCGGGCAGACCGAGGCCTCTCGGAAGCGCGAGGTCTGGGCCGTGGTCGTGCCGTGGTCGGAGCCGGGCACGGTGGGGTGTCTCGTAGTGGTGGGAGGCCACACCTTCGGTGATCCGGGGACGTGGTACTGGGGGCGACGAAGGACGTCGGTCCCCCTGGGGACCGATGGAGATCAAGTGTGGTCTGTCACGGGCCAGATTACCTAGAATTTCAAAGCTATTTTGTTGACGGTGAATCCTCGTCCAGGAATCGGAGCCGAAAGTACAACCAATTGACAATTTTGATAACATAACCAAATACGAAATAACGATACATACTTACATCGAGGTAGCTTAGTCCTCACACAGGAGAAACCAGCAGCGGAACGGCAACTAGCGTAGCTTCAACACAAGCCAAGGCAGCTCAATTGGGGGTATAAGCCAAACACCAATCTTCTCTCCTCGCATAGGTTTTCACTTCTACAGATTGCAATAATGCAAGACTGAGTACCACCACCCAATCACTCAACAAGACCACACTAGGCAAATAGCGGGATGTAAATGCACAGATACCAGGAGGAAGGTATATATAGCTTTTTGCGTAAAACAGCCTTTTAAACCTTGCATTTAAAATCGTTAAAAACAGTATAGTTTTTAATTATTAATCAGTATTGAATCAACGCAGCTGAACATCCAACGGCAAGATTTCAGGCCAAACCTTACTTCTTCCAAACCGGGAAGCTATCAAAATTCTTCATTTAGGCATCATTTGTAAGGCAGTGGTGGGACTAATCCCAGAAACATTGGCTGGTCTCAACCTTAACCGTGGGAGCGGCTATTTCGATATAGTTTTTCCTCTGGCAGCAGATGTACCAATTTACTCACCAGACATCATCCCAACACATCT
>RYFJ01003816.1:0-158007 GCA_003991445.1 Oryza meyeriana var. granulata
TTAATCACATTCTTTTATATCTATCCAGCAATTACCAATTTTATCAATTCAATTAATTGTCTCAAAATAAAATACTTCTTTAATCAGCAATACAGAAAAAATAAAACTCACCTGCCAGACTTACCTATTGACATTTTTGCCAAATTAATCCATCAAACACCTTTTCTCACCCAGAATTTTAACACCCAGAACCTGACTAGATTGTGAAAAAATAATTACAGTAAAAATCTCATCAGTACCAATAATTCACAAATAAGATACTTTGAATATTGAAACATAAAAACAATAATGGGACAGACAAGCTCACCTGACTCAGACTAGTGCACAGTAGAACCTGCCTTTTGTCTGGGCCGAACTTGCCATTTTTTTCTTTCCAGAGAAATCCACGATGGCGTCCCCACAACTCTGGAAATTTTGCAAGAGCTAAGGCCAATTACCACCTACTGCCCACAGTAATTTTACCGAGATTTAACCCCATGGTGAACTTAGTCAAAACACTTGAGGTATAAGACTACTTACAACAATGGCCTTTGACCAGGCAGCCAAAGGACTTCAGCTTCTAGATGATCTTCTCTCATCCTTCACTGCCCCTGCGGAACCCACAGCTACCCTGGACCCACCAGCCAAGCCCAGAGACACCGCTTAAAGATCAGCACCCGCCCAGGAACATGCACGTAGCCTCCACGCCGTCGACACTGCCTAGATGCACCATGGGCCGAACCTGCTCCACTGTCAAGTTCCCATTTGCAGTGATCTACCATGGACATCTCCTTCTCGACCACATCGTTTCTCCAGAGAAGGAAACCACAGACTTTCCACCGTCGAGGAAAAAGCGGCCAAAGCTTCATCTCCTCGGACGGCCGGCAGCCAGTTCGAATCCAAACCATCTCTCAACCCCGGTGAGCCTTGTTCGTCCTGATCACGAAGAACAATCATCCGTCTCATAGAATCCAATTTGTATACCTTAAGCCTAGGATTTGCCGGCCCGGAACAAAGTGGGCAGGTCACCGCCATTTGCACTGCCGCATGATTGCCTGCAGGGCGCCGCCTGACGCCATGCCGTTCCGGCCGATCAGTGCGTAGACAAACCCCCAAGTCTTCACGCCGAACATCGTCACCTCGCCTTCTAGGAGCCAGCCGACGAAGGAATCAAACTTCGAAGCCGTTGTGTACCAGAGATCCGACGTCGTCTTTCTTCCTCCGGTCAAGTTGCCCGCCCGTCGATTGTCCTCTCTGGTGAGACCTCCGCTCGATTCCCTGCTCCAGGTCGCCTTCCCTTGGAACTTCACTAACCGGTCGATGCCGTATCCCATAGCGTCGTGAGACCAGAATAATCGACACCGTCGCTCTTGCTGTTCCGCCGCCGCCCGGACTTTCCTTTCGATGGCCGCCGCTGTGTCCAGCCTCCTCCGCCTCGGGCCATCGCATGGTGAGCATCCTTTATACCAAGTAGTAACCCATGCATTGCATGGACTTGAAAGAAACGAGGTTCGTAGTCGATTTGCCTCAGCACCCCGAGGTCCACTCCGCCGCCTACGGCCGTCGTCGCTGTCAAACTCCAGTCACCACCGCGTGAACTAGATGACCACCAATAGGATTGCCCATAGTCCCCTCCACATTTTATCTGTTAGCCACAGCCAAGCCGGGCCGCCGTTCGCCCGCCGCCGCCCGTGGAGAAGCTCGTCGGCCTACGCCCCCTCTATTTCACCTTGCCGGACCGTCCGATCCATGGCCGAACGGTCCGATCCATTGTTGCGCGCAGCCTGCCCTGTTCTGTCTCACCGACGCGCGGGCCCCACCTTTATGAAAATCAGGGGAAAAACAAAAAAATACTTAAAAGCCTTTTCTTGTCAACTGTTAAAAAGAATAATTGTAAAATCCAAGTAAATTCATTTCAACCTCCAAATTCGATTGAAAAAAATTTATTGGAATTCACCAAAATTATGTACTTTATTTCTGGTGGAGTATTTAAAATCTGGATAGACCAGTACCAAAGTCCTTTAAAATAATAAAGATCATAAGTACATAAGCCTTATATAAAAATTTTAACTATTCTCTCTTACCTCTAATTAAGTTTGGAATAAACCATAAAATATTGCATCTTCTATGTTGAACCAGAACTAAAATCCATTTACATAAAAGGGACACTCATACGAAGCTTATAATAGGTAATATATTAACTAATATATAGAATATGTTGTTATTAACTTCTAAAATATGTAAGAAATTCATATAACTCAAATAATATGAAACCAATTTTGTTAGCCTTCAGAAATTTTTACTCCTTATGTCTAAAAAGAAAAAAAGCTGGAGAGACTTGCTAATTAGTATGAGAACCACCTTTAGGATTTAATTTAAAAGGATAAATGTTTTAGAGTTATAAAAAGTAAAATGATTTACTAAAAATTCATATAAAACTCCATTCTTACTCTAAATAAAATATACCCAAAGGCAAGTAGATTTCACAAGGCAATTTTATCAAAATATGTAGATTTTATATTCTTATTAAAAACCTAGCCCTAAAACACAGTCATACTTAAAATACAACTACAAATACATAACACATGTCTAGAAAATGATAAACTCAATCTCCTAAATAGAAGTGGCAAAAATAGAAATCTCTTCATTAAAAATCACCTAAGACCAGTACCAAATCACTGTGTAAGTTTCACACATATAACTTCAATTATGACCTCATTATCCTATTCGAACGTATTTTCGTTTTTATAGAAACTCCGCTAAAATTCATAACTCTCAAACAGAACGTGATAAAATAGAAATTCTTTCACCTAAATTCACTTTAGACCAGTAGTAACCAAGTATAAATCTCATGACATATTAGAGCATTTGATTTGTTTGCATTATTTGCGTATTTTATACGATCATAGTTATTTTTCCTTTTAGAGAACGAATTGATATCGGTTGATAAAGAAGTGAAATAGTTGGTATCCGGTGTATTGAGAGTAAGGCAAGTTTTCTCCCCCCGTCTCTCCTGAACAAATTTGAATCCTACTGTTTGGGAATAAAATGTGGTTGTTGCAAAATTGCATGCGTATTTGTGAATAACGGTATATTTGAATTGTGGTAAATGGTTAGTTATAACCTATTAGTTGCATGATCCACCTTAGAACATTGTATTCCTTGCTGTTTGTAACCTTAGGCTGTTTAAAGTACTTGCCTGTTTGTACTCATGGGAATCTATATTAAGTCAATACACTCGCTTATGCTTAGCCATGCTTAGTAACGTGCTAAATATTACAGTGATCATTATATTACCTTTGAAAATGGAAATTTTATAAACTTCTGGACAGAGGTTTAAGCCTCTCTGTTATTTGTGAACCAAAATTTGATGAAAAACTTGAATTTAGACTTGGGCGGCAAGTGGTGTGCATATGGAGTAGTTGCACACCGCTAGGGAGGTTTGCCCGGGTCAATTTAAGGACCGAACTCAGTGCCATTATTCTTATGTTAAACAGTACAACCACATGTGCTAGTTATGGATAGCCATAGCGGATTAAGTTACTTAATGTTTAGCCTTGCATTTTGATAGGCTGAGTATAAGTAAGGGCAGTGCCTACGAATGTACTGTAGGGCTGTTCAGAGGAGCTACCTATGAACCATGAGGGACTGTGAATCACCTCATGGCATAGGCGTCTAGCGTGTCCAATACAACGTTGTGTGCCTCGTGGGGAGTCAGGCGAAAGGAAGGGCTCCGCCATGGCGCTGGGTTTAAGCGTGGCCCGCCACCCACGGCATTTGGGATAGGTCCGGTGTGGAGTAACACACCTCGTGCGGTGCAAAAGGCTAAATGTTAGGTAATGTAAAAGCTGTGTTGTGACCTCTAGACCGCATTCAACTGAAGAGTGTGGTAGGGTACCGACGTAGGTACCGGACAAACTAGAGTGTAGCCGTTGGGCTTCTATCACATCATGTGTAACGATGTACAAAACTCTTGCAGAGTCAAAAAACTAATCGGTAGCCGTTTCACGTCATGAGCGGCATGGTTGTGTCCATTGAGTATAGACTTATATTTCTAAAATGCGTTATGAAATTGGGATGAGGATTGGTGATTTATGAGAACTACTATAATTATTACAATGTTTATGATGACTTGTTGCCATGGAGGGCATTATGTTGGAAAATTATTATGTTGATCACTTCGCTAATTATTATACATGTTTCTAATGTTTTATTAAATACCGTTGCAAATAATTGTGAACTAAAATTAGCTTTATGCAAAACTGAACCCACAAATAGCCTTTTCCTTGATTTAGAACTTGCATGTATGGTAGGATTGACATTGCCAGTACATTATTTCGGTAATGTACTGACTCTTGCTTATACTTCTGTTAATTACCTTGTTGTAGGTTGAATGCTACGGGATTCCGTTGCTTCTTCAGGATTGATTCTTTTAGGAGTGTATCCTTAGTTGGATTGCCTGTGGTCTGGGTAGACAAGCTTCCGCTGAATCATATTATTTGGCCTTTTGGCCTATGTAACCTTAGATGTATCTAAGTTTATTTCACTTATAATTGTATACCCTATGTTTGTGTACCATTGCTAGAGATGAAAGTGTGGACTAGTAATTTTCCTGGGGCTAGCTGATGAGTATAGGCTTAGAACAGTTTGAGATACATGGAGAGAGTATTCAACCGTAGACCATGTCCTCAGAGATATGTATCGTGTTTGGTCGCCACCTTTGTGTGGTTTGACGGGTATATCTCGCCGTGTGTACTGGTGTAACTATTCTTCCAAATATTTCTTGTGTTCTTAGCCTGGTGTTTGGTTGTTTTGCATTATATTTGGTGATTTGTATGATAAGGCTGCGATAAGGTTAGATGGTTACAGTTTTATTTGGCTTTCTCTTGAGATGCCATCCAACTAGATATTTCGCGTTGTCGTACTAATTACCTCTTATAGTGCAGAATAATGGGGTGTCCACAGTATGCCATATTTAGCCCCAAGATTATTAACGAACCATACACTATGGCTTTTTATTGGTTTTAAAAAAAACCAAACAAATATTATAATATAAGCGAATGATATTATAAACAGATAGGAGTACAAATTACAAGAAAATTTATACAAATTATTCCTGACGAAAATCAAAAGTTTATGCAAAATTTTCAAAAAAAACCAATGCAGTAAACCTAGAAATTTTGTGACATCTGTTTGGTGAAAAAAAACAAAAACCGTGAATCCCTTTGTCCTTCCCGTCCCGTCTCCTCCTGTCTATAAACCCCCGCAAACCACAAGGGAGGAAAAAACAGAGAGAGAGAGAGAAACTCCCATCCCACAAGGGGAAAAAGGAAAAAAAAATCCTCCGAAATGGCGGCATCCGGCGAGGGGGCGTCGCTGCCGTCGCCGGCGGGAGGGGAGGACGCCCACCGGCGGCGGGTGAGCTACTTCTACGAGCCGTCGATCGGCGACTACTACTACGGGCAGGGACACCCGATGAAGCCCCACCGCATCCGCATGGCGCACTCGCTGGTCGTCCACTACGGCCTCCACCGCCTCCTCGAGCTCTCCCGCCCCTACCCGGCCTCCGAGGCCGACATCCGCCGCTTCCACTCCGACGACTACGTCGCCTTCCTCGCCTCCGCCACGGGCAACCCCGGCGCGCTCGACGCCCGCGCCATCAAGCGCTTCAACGTCGGCGAGGACTGCCGGTCTTTCGACGGCGTCTTCCCCTTCTGCCAGGCCTCCGCGGAGGGGCATCCGGCGCCGCCGTCAAGCGTCAACCGCCGGCGACGCCGAACATCACCGTCAACTGGGGCGGGCGGCCTCCACCACGCCAAGAAGGGCGCAGTCCGGGTTCTGCTACGTCAACCCACATCGTCCCTCGCCATCCTCGAGCTCCTCAAGTTCCACAGGGTATGCCTATCATTTATCCCCCCATTTACTTTTACGCTTCTCTCGTTTGTCGGGATGCTTGCCTTGGTTGTGTTGTGTAACTGTTTTGTGATCGGACGTAGGAGGGCAAGCAATTAAGAATTCGAAAGTCGTCGTCTAGATTTAGGATTGCAATTGTAATGATGGTTCTGTTGAATGAATGGGAATTTTGAGTGCCTGGGTGGGTTTGTGTTTCGGTTTGGTTTTTAGTGCCTGGTTGAAGAAGGTGCTAAGATTTGATGGGTTTGGTGGTTTGACTCCAACGTTAGCAAGGAGAAATTATTGTTGTTTGGATCTTTGCCTATTAAGTGATTTGTTGCATTCAAGGGTTCTATCTCTTTCTGTGCACGCTCGCGCGTTCATCATGTGCTTATTTGATCTGTGCATAGATTCCGTATTGCTTCTGTGTTATTTATTTGTTTGTTTTCGTTCTATGTTAGATATATGAATAATTTCTATGTTTGGTACTAGGGGCTATAACTGAGGAAGTTTGAGTCAAATGGTGCATTTTGGGATTTTGCTGAGTGTTTGCCTTGAGCAGAGGTTCCTTGTGTTACTAAGTACATTATGGGGTGGTTAAACACTTAACTCTTGCTCCAAACAGTCATATTTTCGAATACTTAGATAGTTAGATCGTTCACGATAAAATACGGTTGTCAGTTTGCTGAGCTGTCTAGAAAAATGCTTTCAGAATATTATAATTCCGTTGGGATGTACAAAATATGTTAGAACACAAATCAGTGTCAAGGCTGCATTCAGGCAGGCCCTTACCAACACCCAGAAAACAACCACGTCTGGCCAGATAAAATAGTTTTCATCTTTTCTTTGTTCCTATCAGCTTTACGTTCACATTCCTAGCGATTTTGCAGCTAATTTGAACATGTGTATATAGTTAGTGAGTATGTAAACTGCTGTCTGTATGGTTCTTTAATCCTTTTTGTAACAGTGAGTTGTTGATCTGATTCGATGATTTGGTATTGGCATTAGTTGTAACTGAAAAAGGGGTGTCATACTGTCATAGATGTGATGTGAAATGGTGAATATGGCTAGTCTTACTGGGGGATCTATCTCTAATGATCCATTTGTTAGCAAAAATTTGTGTGCGGTGTGAACTAACGTGTATATGTTTGGTGTGCTTGGATTGATGTACTTGGTTAAGTGGATTTATATATGGAATATTTTAGGATATGTGGTATTGCTGGCGAGATAGACGTGTTGGTTAATTTATTGCTAGACAACGTCTTCCTTCGTATATGCATGGTAACATTAATCTTTGTTATTTGGACTTTTGGAACCATCTGTTGACTGTTTTGTGAGCATTATCGTAACCCAGTCAGTATTACTTTCAAGATACTTCATCCAGTTTGCTGCTCATAGATTAACTTTAATGTAATATTCGTATCTATTCACAATAAATGTTGGCTGGTGAAACATCATACATATCTTGAGTACCCTTCACTTGCGATTCATTTGGTAATTTTAGTAATTATTGCATTACCATTCCCAGAACTGTTAGATACAGTAGTTTCCCGATATAAGAAGTCCCGAACATACCTTTTAGATTTTTTAATCAGCGGGCTTAATAAAATTTGGAAGACGTGTTCTAAACTTATTAAGTGCTGTCATCTATGTTCCATCTAGCTTTTAGTGTGTAGATTGTGTAATACATCAAGCATTTGATCTTGACTTTCTAAACCAAAACTGTATCAAATATTGCTGCTACTAAAGTCATACAGTTACCTAATTTTTCTGATAGTTATCACTTCTTCTTTTGTTGCAGCAGTGTCTATATGTAGACATTGATGTCCACCATGGAGATGGTGTGGAGGAAGCTTTCTTCACTACGAATCGAGTCATGACTTGTTCTTTTCACAAGTATGGGGACTTTTTTCCTGGTACTGGGCATATCACTGATGTTGGAGCAGGCGAAGGAAAACATTATGCTTTAAATGTGCCCTGAGTGATGGTATGAATGACACCCTTTCGTGATCTGTTCCTCCAGTGCATCCCATTAAAAGGTAATGGAGGTTTATCAGCCAGATGTAGTTGTTCTCCAGTGTGGAGCCGACGACTCATTGGCTGGAGACAGGTTAGGTTGCTTCAACCTGTCTGTGAAAGGTCATGCAGACTGCCTCCGTTACCTTAGGTCGTTCAATATTCCTATGATGGTTCTAGGAGGTGGGGGTTACACCATCAGAAATGTTGCTCGCTGCTGGTGCTATGAGGTCTTACTTTTATCTCTTATTTCATGTACAACTGATTTAAGTTGTTGGCTTCATACTTAATAATTCTGCTGGAATTGGGTTGTTGCAATGTAGACTGCAGTTGCTGTTGGAGTTGAACCTGATAACAAGTTACCTTATAATGACTACTATGAGTACTTTGGTCCTGATTATAATCTCCATATTCAGCCCAGAAGTGTGGACAACCTGAACTCGACAAAAGACCTGGAGAACATAAAGTAAGTGGACTGTTGCTATCAATATGCTGAATTGTCTTTTTATTTTTTGTAAGTCGATCTATCAGCTTCTGTGTAGGGTGCCTCCAAATGATGATTTATAGTAGTTTTCTCAGCATGTCATTTATAATAATGTGTCCAGATTCACTATCTATATTGTTCATCATATCACCATTGCTATAAAAAGTGGAATGTCTCTGAACCTTCACACCTCAAGAATCTGTCAATTTTTTCCCTGTTAAATTTCTATTTCTTTTTAAGTTTGTTCCCATATTCTGTAATTTTCAATTGTTAGATCATGTCAAATCTACTTTCATCATTCCTTGCAGTTTGTGGCTAGGGTCCATTTTCTCACTGCCTTTTGTGTTCATTTCCTTCATATAGAGGCTAACCTCTTTTTGTCATTTGACTGATCTGCAGGAGCATGATATTGGATCATCTGTCACAAATAGAGCATGTTCCAAGCACTCAGTTCCATGACAGGCCAACGGATCCTGAAGCTCCAGAGCAGGTTACTCTCTTGGCATTGTTAATTTTTAGTTTTTTAATTCATTTTCTTGCTTTATTGTGTAAATTTGAGAATATTCTCTTGTAGGAAGAGGAGGATATGGACAAGAGACCACCTCAGCGTAGTAGATTATGGAGTGGAGGAGCTTATGAGTCTGATACAGAGGATCCTGACAACATGAAAAGTGGGACTAATGACTTATCCGCTAGCTCTGTCATGAAGGTTTGAACTTCTGCTCCTGAGATTCTGTCTTCCATCTCAGAGTGCTTTGTTCTGGAGAATTTCTAGTGATGTCATAATAGTGATGAATATTTTCCGTTAGCCTTATTGATGTTAAATTTTCACCATCCTAACTGATGAATTAATTTTAGTTTGACAAAGTGACAGCACTCAATCATATATCAATAACAAATAAAGTAGCTTGCAGCTTGTTATGTCAAAATTTGTATGTTACTAGCATTCTATTGAAAGATCATGGTGCCTACTGTCCAGGATGAATCAAATGATGATTTGTAGAAGAGATCCTGATCCTGCGATTCTGATTCTCACCTCTCCTGATTTCTACATGCATGCTGAAGAGCGGGGAAAAGTATTTGAAGACGCCTGATATCTGCGCCTGACCATTTTGCAAAAAAAATCAATATGTTTTGGATGCTTCTAACTGTCAACCATGTCGGTAATTCTGCTTAATCGGCACATCCTCAAATGGTTTGCGTCAGAGTGGAGTGTATGCTGGAAATATTCGTGCGCTGATATGGATTTATAGTTTTATGTTTATACTTCTCCGATGTGTTGAACTCATACCGCAGATCCGCAATCAGTTCCCTCTAGCCCATCCAGACATTTTTGTGGCATTTGAAATGCATCTGAAACGCATTGTCATTCATATTTTAATTAAAGAATGTCTGAAGGGAAAATTAGTTCAAGTGAACTACCAGCATAGCTGCTGCTTTTTTTTATTTTTTTGAAATGAAACTGCTATTATAGTTGTCGTTGAAAGGTGTGTTAATTGTCCATTGTTGGATGGAATGGAAGCGCTCTATACATGCCTAGCATGGTCAACAGCTACGAATATTTTGAGAATGAATAGTTCGAACTTCACAGTGATTAGTTGCGAAATGATGCGTTGCTTCGGGATCAGGTGTTGTTGGGGATGTGACTGCAACTTTATGCAGTCCACTGCCCCCTGTTAGATCCGAATCTAAAGGACTAGATTCATTGGATACTATGACAGCTATATTAGGTTACTGTAGCATAATGCCGTAGCTAATAATAAGGTGATATTTTATTGCTAAGGTTTTATTTTTGACCATATTTTTACTTTAAATTAGGTAAGTTTATATTTGCTATAATTTGGATTATCTTAAACTATTTCTTCAACACATTAATGATCTTGGACACATCGGCTTCAATACGTCGGTGAACTCTCTCAATATAGGTAGGCTATATTTTTATCAGAGAAGACACTAGATAGAAAAGAGTTGTGGTGGTCCAAGATAATAAATATAAAGCTGACTAGTCCAAAGAAAAAAATTTAATAAAAGGTGGTTAAAAGTAAAACATTGATAATAAAAAATGGCATAAAGTGGAATATAGATGGATAATAATCCATGCTGTAGCTTAACTTGCAGTGGATTGCAGGTGATCTGGATTTGTGAAGGCCTTGTTTGACATCTTGTGGAGCTCCTAGATTCTTAAGAGTGGAGTAGGTTAGACCGAGTTTTTACTGTTACTAATTTAATTTTTTTTAATTTACAAAACTAATTTTTGATTTCGTTTATTTGCAGAAGTAACCTCTTGCCGCCGTGGGCCAGGGCGGTATTTAAAAACCGCCGTGGCCCAGGGCGGCGAATGGCCTGGGCCCACCTCGGCGTTACCAGGCCATGACGGCGGCCCACGGCGTCAGTCGGCCGGGGTGCCCGTGCCTCTTCCTCCCCGCGCGCCCGCGCTCGTCTCCTGTTCTCTCTCTCCCTGCGCTTGGGGCCCGCGCGTCAGAGCGCCTCCCGCTGACAGGCCGGGCACGGGCACGGGCACGGACGCGGGGACGGGCGCAGGCGCGGGGACGGGCACAGGCACGGGCACGGGCACGGGGACGGGCGCAGGCGCGGGGACGGGCACGGGCACGGGCACGGACGCGGGGACGGGCGCAGGCGCGGGGACGGGCACAGGCACGGGCACGGGCACGGGCGCGCGGGGAGGAAGAGGCACAGGCGGCCCGGGGCCATTCGCCGCCGTGGGCCGCTGTCACGGCGCCGTGGCCCCAGGCCATTCGCTGCCCTGGGCTACGACGGTTTTTAAATACCGCCCTGGCCCACGGCGGCAAGAGGTTACTTCTGCAAATAAACGAAATCAAAAATTAGTTTTGTAAATTAAAAAAAAATTAAATTAGTAACAGTAAAAATTCAGGTTAGATCTGTTCAAATATTGGGCCGATGCACGTCCTAAATGTCAGGCCAAAGCCTAGCCCAAACACCGGGCTTTCCTAGGCCAAGCAGGGTTTTTTCAAGCTTCGTATTTCTGGGCTTTTTCGGGTCAGGCCAATTGGGTCAGGCTGTCTAGGTCTAGAGTAGGTGAATTTGTTTCATAAAATACATAAGAAAATACTCTCTCTGTCCTTTAATGAAAGAAAGTACATTAAAGAATGAAGGGAGTATGTAAGAAGGGTGAGACTATCTTTTCCCAACTCCACGACTCTAGGTTATTTTAGATTTGGAGCTCTACTAAACTCATGTGAATATTTCTTCCATTTAACCAGAGAGGATAGTAAAATGATAATCTATCCTTTTTTTAGCAAGTCCTTGCTAACTAAGTTGTTTGTATAAGTCACATGAAAAAGAAATTGATAATTTGGGGTATATGCAACTATTGTAACCTAGCGCAAAATGCTAATCTTGCACCTCAAGCACTACCGCTAACTTAGCTTCTTTAAATAATATTTTCGCAACACTGTGAAGCCTAAAATTAAATTTTTGGTAGGTAGCAAATTAAACAATTTTTGAAATTGTACTTGTCAAAACTTTCACATTTCTCATAAACCTCACTTGTTTGTGCAAATTTGATATAGAAGCAAAGCATTATCTTCCTATCTCGATCCTACCAAAATTGGATTAAACCAACACCATGTCACCATGGAGGGAAAATTTCCAAGGGGCAAGCATTACCTTCTTAATTCTGATATCAAAAGTTCGGCCATATATGTGGAGAATAGGAAATTTGAACTAAAATTACAGTCAATTCTTCATGTGTTTCTTTTCTGGAAATGATCCAACGGCACAGCATTCACCAACCCCTTGTTGCTGACGTGTCACGGCGCAATGGTGAATGACTTTCAAGGTCAATTAGGGACAGAGAGAGCTCGCTTCGCTATCCATCCCCGAATCCCAACCTCCCCTCCCATTCATCGGGTCGTCACGGCGAGCGGCGCGGCGGCGAGCTACCTACCTCGCCGGCCTACCCTCCCCTCTGTCTCTTCGGCTCCCTTCCAGGTGAGAAACCGCCCGCCCTGCCCTCCCTCCACCCCAAACCCTGACTAGACTAGTCTCACCCACCGTCCCACCGGGTGGCGCCTGCGAGTGACTCGGCTGCCTACCTCCTCCCTCTTCCCCGGCCGCCCCCTACCCCTGCGCTGATCCGCCCAGAGTCCGGCCTGCTCGCGTGAACCGATCTGAGGCACCCACAACTCCTGTTCTTGTTTTGCACCAATCTGAGGTCCTGGTATGAGTAATTTCAGGTGTGGGCGGATGATGATTGGAGGCCTGTTGCTTGTTGGATGTGAAACGATTGAAAATTTCTGTGTGAACTGATATAGAATTTTGTGATTTTTTACATGGAATTAGTTGTTGCCCATGGTAAACTCAAAATTGGCTTGGGTTTTTTGGTTGGCATGGTGCCTGACATGAAGTAGAATAACAACGAGTCAGTGAGTTGTTGGATTTGTCCCATGGTCGTGTTTACCATGATCTACGTAAAATATATGCTGTTTCCATCTGTGAGTATCGCCATGGCACAGGACGATGAAGGTGGTCTGTAGGAAGAAGAAACAAGAAAAGAGAATTTTGTTCCATTTGTTGGATGTTCTATGGTGTTACAGAACTTGGCCTTTTAAGCCTCCTCTCTCTCCCACTGGTACGGTTCTCTGGTCCATGGAACAAGTTTAAGTAGTGCTGTTCAACCTTGTTTTTCATGGGCTGGAGCATCCCTGCCTTGGAGCTGCCGCTGTTGTGATTTTGAGTGGGCTGGTTAATCTGCTTTTGAAGAGCCCTAGTTATAACCTTTCATGACACAACTCTCACCTAAGTTGCCCCACTTATCAATATAATCTTGATCAGGAGTCAGGACCAATGACAGTTTTCCCTTGATTTATTCTGGTTGCTGCAGAGTGTTAAACTTCAAGAAGCTTCAGCCCTTTTTGTTGCCTGCTTGTTGTTGAGCACCTCCAATATTGCATTAGTGGTAAGCTGTTACACAGCTATGATGATAACAATAACAACAATAATACATTACGGAGATCCTGGCTGCCTGCTAGATGAACAGCCTGCAGAATATGCTAGGCCCACTTGTTGACTACTTGCAAAACCAGTCTCAGGATTTCCCTTTCACCTTTTCCATTGTTTATCTTATAAAATTCGATTTTGTATGCCCTACTTCTGATGTATTGATGTTCCTGTGGCAGTGCCACCTTTAACTATATCCAATTAATCTAAGTTGTTTTTGGACAAAAGAATTTCATCTCCATATTAGCAGTTCTGTTGCAGTGCTTCTTCCAGAGCAATTAAATTTATGCACACGACCTCCTATGGTAATTACTTGAATCATTATGACTAGGAATAGCTCAAGAAGGAATATAGAGTTAACTATCTACTCAATTTTTTTATATTATCTACAAATTGGAGCTGACTATGTTCAATATGTATGGTAGTTGTTGGATATCATGTTTTTATGGGGTATATACACATGTTGTATCTTACTGTTATACATGAGTTTGATTTGTCCATAGTTCCATGTGATATGATGGCATCTGAGTTGTTTTATTTCTCTGTGGTTGTATTGTCTTTTCAGAAATTCATCTAATTTCATTTATGGCATTTGAGATATCTTGAAGATGAGAGACCTGATTGTACTTTTGTGCTTGTAGGGGACAGTACAAGACAAGTTGCGCAAAAAAGAAAAACTATGTTCTAGTTTCAATGGCTTCAAAGCTTCAAGCCTTTTGGAACCATCCTGCTGGCCCCAAAACCAGTTAGTTATCTTTTGTTACTACTTTAACAATTTGTTGGCACCCCTGTTTATCTTAGGTTTATGTTTATTGTTTCTTATCCTAAAATAATTATTACTCTGGAAACTGTAATCTTGCTTGCTACTCCCTCCAGTCACGCGAACATGGTCATACTTTCAAGACTAAACATCATTGTCTTTTCAAATATTTCGATCAGATGCATGAAAATCATGTGCTGATTTGTGCAGAAAAGTCTTTCATAATATCATAAATTTCTTAGGTTTTAAAAATATCTTGCAATAGAAATGAGTGGTCAATGTTGAATTCTGGGGACTCTGTGCATGACCGAAAACATGTCTTCGTGACTGGAGGGAGTACTTTGATTTGAACTGAAGTATGGGCCAGCTCAAGTGGCTCAATACTTTTGCATTTCAATTTTTTATGATGGTTATCTACCAGATGATGCATTTAACTAGTTATTTCTATCACATACAACTTGAAGCTGACCTTCGTTATTGCAGTTCATTTCTGGGCTCCAACATTTAAATGGGGTATCAGTATTGCCAATGTTGCAGACTTTGCTAAGCCACCTGAAAAGATATCCTATCCACAGCAAGTTGGTATGTTTTATGTTACCCAATTAGTCCATTGTAACCCTTTGTTTCAGATATCAGGGCCATATTAGTTTGTCATGCATTTTTGTGCATTGTTAGTATGCTTATTCTGTTGTATGGCATGCAGCTGTGGCTTGCACTGGAGTCATTTGGTCGCGCTACAGTATGGTTATAACACCAGTAAGGCCGTTTTACTTGTCTATATCCACAGCAAGTTAACATTCCATTATTCAGATTCTTTGGCTACCTCTTGTGCAAATTATCCTTAATTTCAAATATGCAGTTGCATATTCATTCAAATAGTTTGGATATCAATCTTGAGAATCTTGTTGCTTTGTAATGCTATAATGGTGCAGAAAAACTGGAATCTATTCAGTGTTAACGTTGCAATGGCAGGCACAGGCTTGTATCAGCTTTCCCGTAAAATAAGGTCTGTTCAAAGCTAAGCCATTTTCGCCAATTATTGTTTGATGACTTTTAAGAGTAAGATAATATGGTTTTTGTTGATCTCCTTTGCAGGAAAGATTACTTTTCTGATCAGAAGGATGATGTTGCATCATTGGAAGGATAATGATGACTGACTGGATGAAAACCTTGTAGCCTTTGAGCGACACTCAACTCACTCTGGATTGCATAGACGCGTCGCTTTATCCAAGACATGAACCTGTTGTTTGTTTCCATGTTTCTCTTGCACCCATTTGGGGATCAATCTGGAATGTTACATCCCAAAAAATTAAATAATCTTTTTGGCATTTTGTGCGAATAAATGTGCAAATACATCAAGTAGTCTCTTCTTTATGTTTCTCTGTTAATTCAAATCGTTATTTGGGAAGGCTTAGCTAAGCCGTTATAGTCAAAGATCTTACTGTTTTCTATCTGAAGTTACTACTTTGTTATATGCACAGATAAGCTATAGTTTGCCCCTGGAAAGAAAGGATCTCCAAGAATGCGTTTTGGTTCAAGTCAGTTGTAGTTATTGCAAACTGGAGTGATTGTTTGTGGAAGGCATAAGGTTGATTTCTCTAAAATGTTGTGTCTCTTAGGAAGAAATGGACGAGGGTAGTAAAATTCTGAACCATCCATGACTATTTTAAGCTTCGGATTGCCGTGTGATTTTTTGATCTCTTGCACATGCAGCAAGTCTGCCAGGCATGTGGAGGTTGAGGCTTTTAAACCTTGACAGAAAATATGAGGGCTCTAGGCATGAGGCCGTGCGCATTTCTAATAAAATTCAATTCATGTCAAATTGTTGCTACTATTTCTCTTCTGATAAAAATGAAAGAACATTTCATCGTATTTTCAGCAAGAAGCCTATTAGCAGTACAATTTTAAACCAAGATGCAGTGCTTTTTCCTAGATCATTAGAATGACTCGTGCAAAACTAGTTGAAATCCATAGCCAATACCTGAGAATTTCAAAAAGTCTATCACTAAGACAAAAGAAAAAAAAATACAGTAACACAGTTTTGTTTGAATGTCTTATCATGAACGAACATTGAGGCATCGTGGATTCCGTTTGCAGTAATTCAATCCAATGCATGAACAGAAAAAATTCAAACTAAAACGAGAGCAAAAACAACTGAATCGTTCATCTAAAAAAGAGATCTCCCTCGGGCCCACCTAAAACCTAGAAAGGACAAAACCCCTGCACCGCCGCCGAATCAACCGGACGCTTGCCTGAGAGAATCGCCTCCCTCCTCCCCCCATTCCCCTGTTCGAAATGTCGCGTGATCTGGCCATGGAGGCGGAGGCGGAGGGCTTCCACGTCGGTGAGGCATCAGCGTCCACGCGTGCTCCGGCCATGGCGAAGGCGCAGGCGGAGACATCCACGTCAGCGGCAGCATCGGCGCCGCGTGCTACCGCCATGGCGGAGGGGGAGGCGGAGGCTTCCACGCTGGAGGCGGCATCGGCGTCTCGAGCTCCAGCCATGGCGAAGGCGCAGGTGGAGGCGTCCACTTTAGCGGCAGCATCGGCGTCGCGTGCTACTGCCATGGCGGAGGGGAAGGCGGAGGCATCGGCGTCGCGTGCTCCGACCATGGCGAAGGAGCAGGAGTCCACGTCGGCGGCGGAATTGGCGTCGCGTGCTCCCGCTATGGCGGAGGCGTCCACGTCGGGGGCATCGGATCAGGCGGAGGCTTCCACATCGGCAGCGCAGCCTCGGTGGGTGATCCTGTTCACCGTCCCGGACGTGGTGGCCGACGAGAGCGTTCCCGAGGATGCAGATTTCAAGCTGGAGCTCAACGAGGCCCCGAGCGCTTGCTACATCGCGGTGCCGCGGCGCATCTGTCCCGATCCAAGGCTCTACACCATCCGGTACCCCTCCATCGTCGCTGTTGATGACTCCGGATCGGGCCTCTTCCTCCTCTACGCCACACAGGGGATACTGAGCGCGGCCTACTTCCTCTGCGACGTGACCACCCACAGGGCGTCCCGCCTCCCCGCCGTACCTGATTTTGGTTCGCCGGGCTCCCTCAACGACTAACCATCGTACTATCGGCCTCATCGCCAACCATCCATCGCAGCGGCGGCGACTACATCGTGGCGCAGCTCCACCCCGCGCAGAGCACCCACCACGACGCCCTTTTGTGCTACCATACGGGGACCGGCGCGTGGGAGATGAATACTCTTGCAAGCTCGCCGCACCACCCACCGTGGGGGTGGCCACGACGTCGTCTTCCACGACGGGATGCTATGGTGGGTCGATCTCCGATCCGGCCTCCTCACCTGTGACCCCTCCGTCGACCACCCGGAGCTGCACTTTGTGCCATTTCCTGCAGACTGCGCGAGAGGTCCTAGCGGTATGGCAGATGGTCTGGAAAAATGCCGGCTGGTGACATCTTGCAACGGCAAGATTCGGTACTTGGATGTTCATCGCATTGAAGGCTGCTAAGATCACACGGTCCTCAGGATGTGGACGCTGAATGCTGCTGATGATACCCACAACAACTGGTCTGTCGAGTACTGTGTCAGTTTGGAAGAGATTTGGGGTGATGGGATTCATGGTTCAGCTGGGTTTTCACTGTGTGCAGTCCCCACACTTACGCTTTTATATCCTTATAACCCACAAATTGTCTATCTGTTTGGGGCAAACTTGCTATATGGGTTTGACTTTTGCAATGCCAGGATCGTGGGATGTGCATACTACCAGTCAAACAGTCCAGAGGAGTTCTTTTGTTCATCTTGCTTCCTATACGCTTGGTCAATACCTAAAGGTATGTCAATTTTACTTTGTGCTATGTCTTCAGTGATCACCGATACTACATTGGTAGTTTAGCCTTCGAGTTTACTATATATGTTTTGAGTTTCGACACATTTACGGTTAGATTTTAGTCGAATTGATTAGCATTCGTGTTTCTTTGTGATTCGTGATGCCATATATCTTAACGTGCCGATGTGGTTAATAATAGTAACGTGTAGCCTTTTTTAACCCGTCAGGGTAATGCACGGTGATTAAAATTGGTACGCTTTTGGCTTTCACGTTTTTTGTATTCATCAAATTTTTTTTATACAATTGCATTAGTTTTTCTCAAGGAATCAAGTGGATAATCATAGTTCTTCTATACTGTGGGTACTAGAAAAAAAATAGCAATCTTTGAGATACAACGGCAAGATTCGGATTTTGCATCTCAAAATATAGCTATCTCCATCTTAAAATATAGCTATCTTTGAGATTTTGTATGGAGATTAAGAAAATAGGTGGAATTGAATAGTCGATGGTTATGATTGGGTAAAGCCTTCTTTGGATTTTAGGAATTTTAGAGAAAAATTGGAGGATTCAATTCCTATAGGATTTGAGTACTATTCACCATTTTGTATTGGAGGAATTGGACATATGAAAATTGGAGGATTTTTTTCCTTCACCCATGATTTCTTAGGAATTCCATAGCAATTTGGACATTCATTAGGACTTCTTTTTTATTTTCCTTTGAGAAGTCTAAGGCAAATCAATGTGTGTGATTTAAATGAGCATATTTAAACACTCATCAAGCAACAAATTAGAATTATATTTTATACTCAAATAGTAAAAATTATGTGTTTTGCTCTATTCATGTGTTCCGAACAACATGTGTTGTATTTTTTTATGTGTTTTTCATATGCAATCCTATCCTATTTCCGTGTTTTTTCTATTCCTATGTTTTTCACTCCCATGTTTTAAAGAAGCCATAACATGACATATGTCTTTTGACGCATTTACACTTAGATTGACGAGCATTCATTTTTCCTTGAGATTCGTGATGCCATGTGTCTTAACGTGCCAATGTGGTTAATAATAGTAACATACATCCTTTTTTAACCCGTTAGGGGGTAGTGCACGATGATTAAAATTGGTATGTTTTTGGCTTTCACATTATTCAATTTTCATCTAGGTCACAAATTTCAATGGGTGGTTGATGGGAGAAGTAATTGAAAAACACATAAAAAAATACGACACATGTTGTTTGGAACACATGAATAGAGCAAAACACATAATTTTTACTATTTGAGTATAAAATATAATTCTAATTTGTTGCTTGATGAGTGTTTAAACACATAAAATCCAAAGAAGGCTTTACCCAATCATAACCATTGGCTATTCAATTCCACCTATTTTCTTAATCTCCATACAAAATCTCAAAGATAGCTATATTTTAAGACGGAGATAGCTATATTTTGAGATGCAAAATCCAAATCTTGTCGTCGTATCTCAAAGATTACTATTTTTTCTAGTACCCATAGTATAGAAGAACTATGATTATCCATTTGATTCCTTGAGAAAAACTAATGCAATTGTATAGAAAAAATTTGATGAACACAAAAAACGTGAAAGCCAAAAGCGTACCAATTTTAATCATCGTGCAGTACCCCTGACGGGTTAAAAAAGGCTGCATGTTACTATTATTAACCACATCGGCACGTTAAGATATATGGCATCACGAATCACAAAGAAACACGAATGCTGATCAATTCAACTAAAATCTAACCGTAAATGTGTCGAAACTCAAAACATATGTAGTAAACTCGAAGGCTAAACTACCAATGTAGTATCGGTGGTCACTGAAGACATAGCACAAAGTAAAATTGACATACCTTTAGGTATTGACCAAGCGTGTAGGAAGCGAGACGAACAGAAGAACTCCTCTGGACTGTTTGACTGGTAGTATGCACATTCCACGATCCTGGCATTGCACAAGTCAAACCCATATAGCAAGTTTGTCTTAAACCGATAGACAATTTGTGGGTTATAAGGATGTAGAAGCGCAAGTGTGGGAACTGCACGCAGTGAAAACCCAGCTGAACCATGAATCCCATCACCCCAAATCTCTTCTAAACTGACACAGTACTCGATAGACCAGTTGTTGTGTGTATCATCAGCAGCATTCAGCGTCCACATCCTGAGGACCGTGTGATCTTAGCGGCCTTCAATGTGCTGAACATCCAAGTACCGAATCTTGCCGTTGCAAGATGTCACCAGCCGACATTTTTCTAGACCATCTGCCATACTGCTAGGACCTCTCGCGCAGTCTGCAGGAAATGGCACAAAGTGCAGCTCCGGGTGGTCGACGGAGGGGTCACAGGTGAGGAGGCCGTATCGGAGATCGACCCACCATAGCATCCCGTTGTGGGAGACGACGTCGTGGCCACCCCCACGGTGGGTGGTGCGGCGAGCTTGCAAGAGTATTCATCTCCCACGCGCCGGTCCCCGTATGGTAGCACAGAAGGGCGTCGTGGTGGGTGCTCTACGCGGGGTGGAGCTGCGCCACGATGTAGTCGCCGCCGCTGCGATGGTTGGCGATGAGGCCGATAGTACGATGGTTAGTCATTGAGGGAGCCCGGCGAACCAAAATCAGGTACGGCGGGGAGGCGGGACGCCCTGCGGGTGGTCACGTCGCAGAGGAAGTAGGCCACGCTCAGTATCCCTGTGGCGTAGAGGAGGAAGAGGCCCGATCCGGAGTCATCAACAGCGACGATGGAGGGGTACCGGATGGTGTAGAGCCTTGGATCGGGACAGATGCGCCGCGGCACCGCGATGTAGCAAGCGCTCGGGGCCTCGTTGAGCTCCAGCTTGAAATCTGCATCCTCGGGAACGCTCTCGTCGGCCACCACGTCCGGGACGGTGAACAGGATCACCCACCGAGGCTGCGCTGCCGATGTGGAAGCCTCCGCCTGATCCGATGCCCCCGACGTGGACGCCTCCGCCATAGCGGGAGCACGCGACGCCAATTCCGCCGCCGACGTGGACTCCTGCTCCTTCGCCATGGTCGGAGCACGCGACGCCGATGCCTCCGCCTTCCCCTCCGCCATGGCAGTAGCACGCGACGCCGATGCTGCCGCTAAAGTGGACGCCTCCACCTGCGCCTTCGCCATGGCTGGAGCTCGAGACGCCGATGCCGCCTCCAGCGTGGAAGCCTCCGCCTCCCCCTCCGCCATGGCGGTAGCACGCGGCGCCGATGCTGCCGCTGACGTGGATGTCTCCGCCTGCGCCTTCGCCATGGCCGGAGCACGCGTGGACGCTGATGCCTCACCGACGTGGAAGCCCTCCGCCTCCGCCTCCATGGCCAGATCACGCGACATTTCGAACAGGGGAATGGGGGGAGGAGGGAGGCGATTCTCTCAGGCAAGCGTCCGGTTGATTCGGCGGCGGTGCAGGGGTTTTGTCCTTTCTAGGTTTTAGGTGGGCCCGAGGGAGATCTCTTTTTTAGATGAACGATTCAGTTGTTTTTGCCCTCGTTTTAGTTTGAATTTTTTTCTGTTCATGCATTGGATTGAATTACTGCAAACGGAATCCACGATGCCTCAATGTTCGTTCATGATGGTTGAAGAGGCCTCGGCAGACCTAGCCCCCTGTGTCGGCTGGGCCATTGGGGGTGGCCGGCCGGCCTGACCAGGGTGGTCAGATGGCTTGACTGACCCCCCTTGCCACTTGCCCATGTTGGAGGCTGGCCAACCGACCGCTGGTCGGCTAGCTAGGGCGTTTGGCCTGGTTGGTCCTTCTTGTATGCAATTTCGTGCATTTTTCACCCTCATTCCACTAAGTACCTGTAAAACATATAGACGCACCAAAACTAGTGGAAATAATAAGGCTAGCACCAAATAAAAAATATAAATTCTATTGATACCTCATTTATTAACCGTATGTGGCAGTCGAAAAGGTATTTATTGGCTGCCAACACACCCCCATGCGTAGATCTTTGCTTGTCCCGAGCAAAGCTAAACTTAGAATCAGCGGATCAGGAGTTGTTGGAATGTTAGTATTCTTGCAATTTCCAAATAATAGTAAAATACTTGAAGCAATCTACCTTAGGTAAATCAGCATAATAAAGTTCCAAGAGGGGATCCATACATGTGAGGCTTTTACACCTTCGTTCACATTATCTTGGCGGTGGAGAATCGGAATGGTCAAGTCAAAAGACTTCCCCTTCTCTCTTTTCAAGACTCAACTTTGATTGTTTTCTTTAGAAAGATTTTTCAAAGAAAAAGAATCCCCAAGTTTCCTCAAATGGTACGCTCAGGCACTCATATATTTGTGGAATTTCCCTCACTAGAGCCTTTCAGCCCACTTTTCCCTAGACTCTAAGGCTTATGTGAGGCTCAGGTAGGGATAAAGAGTGCCTCATCCATCCCATGTATATTGTAAAATCGAACAAAGATTCAAACCAAAAATCAAATACTTCGCATTCTGACCATTGGAAAAAGGATGTTTCGGGAGGAGGGAGAAATTGGAAAAATGATGTTTCGGGAGGAGGGAGAAAATGGACTCACATGAAAGAAGGTGATAGCACAGCCAAATAAGGGAGGTCCTTAAGATTGATGACCGTGCAGAGGATGAGACAACCTTTTGCTCCTTGGGGTAATCTGATATTTGAGACCATAGGGAATCCAAATGTTGGTTGTCTCTCTTTTTTTTTTATAGTGAGAGTCTTTTTCTCCCCCCTTTTTTTATAGCCATCGCTCTAGCCTAATTCTCCCATGGTCTCTGAAAATGACATTTGGACACAGAAGCTTCAAGAGCATTGACAAAGGGCCAATATCTCTTGGCAAGGATCTAAACCAAATGTTCAGTGGGTGGATGCATGAGCTCAGAGTAAACGTCGGCACTGCCAAACGTGGAGGGTTTTCAAAGACATCTTCTAGCTCAAATTCAGGGTGTACTCGACATAGCCAGACGGAAAGAGGTTTCAAGGAAAAAATTTCCGGCTAGGGGGTGCTTGAGCTTGCAGTGAACTCAGCAAAGCCAGGACATGGAAAATGTTTCAAAAGTGGTTGTATCCGACTGGTGGACACTCGAGTTTGAAGAGACATGGCACAACTAGACATGAAAGGCTAGAAAGCAAGAGAGTACACAAAAGAAAAAATAGTCAGAGTTTGAAATACTTGACTCGATAAGAAATCAAAGCTCAAAAAACTCAATACAAAAAGGTAAGCATTTGTAGGGGGTCTGAAACTTTGAAATCCTAGGCTCTAATAGATAGGGAAAAACCATCGAGAAAATTGGTTCATGCCTTTTGTTTTCACAAATGAGAAACTCCGAGTTTCATATCTACTAAGAAATCAGGTAGCATCTCATCTTCAACCATATCTCAAAACTCAACAACTCAGACTTAGTTTATTCAAGCATTTTTGATCCCACGAGGATAAGATTAGCATGGAACAAAACTATATCAATAACTTTCAATTATCATGCAAGAGCTCTAAACTATTAAATGGAGCACTAAACTTTCAATTCCATTAAGAGTGAGGTAAAGACCTAACTAGGCACTATTTATTTGAACAGAAAATAAAGCAACGATAGGCATAATTTATTAAAATGCAAGATAAACAAAGCATGCAGAAATAAAAATAAGGGAAGAGGGAAATGGGTTACCTCCCATGAAGTGCTTCTTTAAGGTCTTTAACTAGACCACGGAGCTTCTCTCACCCCCTTGGAAAATTTGAGGATGTCCACATCCTCTAGTTGAGGTTTATCGAGTTCGAGAAAAATCTTGAGGAGCTGTCCATTTAACGTATAGGAAGCTCTAGAATGACCAGAGCACCATGATCCTTGGCTTCTTTAACTGTGGAAGTGATGAGGAACCACGGTCCCGATCTTCCAAGAGGTATTGATAAGTTGATTATGGAGACTCGACGTTGGTGATCTAAAGGCTCTGACCAGAACAATCAAACCACTCGCAATCACTACACCGCAACTCCGTTGGTTATTATCCGTGCCGAATGTGGTTGACCTCGCCAATAAGGCTATCTCCCGCAAATGAATCGAGAACACAAGCAAGAGAGTAGAAGAAATCGCATATATTGCAAATATAAGATGAATCTCACCAGTTGGGGTTCTACAAACCGAACTAGCAACAAAACTATAAGTGGCAGAATAATCTAAGCAAAACCCGACTCTAAACGACGGCGGTTACTGAATATATATGCGCTGGAACATTCTAGGGTTAGGGTGTGCTCTAGGAGTGTAACACCCATGTTTTTGGCTTGTCAAAAACTATTTCAAATAAAATATAATTCCAAAATTTGGCTCTTAATTGAAAATTTGAAGTTAGTGCCAAAGTGTGGATCTCAAATTCTTGCCAAATCAGCTCAAAAACCCTTGCCAGAAATTTCCCACTTTTCCTTGATTTCAAATCTCAAATTCAAATTAAAAAAATCCTCAAATAAAACCCTAAATCCTTCTTTGGAAATTATCAAGAGCCACTATACATTTGGGCCGTCCTTTCTCCTTTTCCTTCCCCCCAGTCCGATCTGCGTCTTTCTCTCTCCCTCCTGCTCATGAGTGCTGGCCCACGCAGGTCCGACCTGCCCGGCGCTGCACCCGTCCGCGTGGCCACCTCCACGCGCGCGCCCGCTCTATCTTCCTGGTAGGGCCTACTTGTTAGCCTTGCCTTGTCTCGTTCTCGTCCGCCTGGCAGCCCACATGTGGGCAACCACTATTTTCCACACGTGGGACCCGCGTGTCGGCTTTGTCGTCTTCCTCCTCCCGGCGCTCTCTTCTTCTCTCTTGATCTCTCGTCTTCTCTCCGGTGAAGCAGGGCGCTCCCAGACTGCCCTGTCTCGGCTTGCTCAAGCACGCGCGGCGTCCCTTCGTCAACCATGCAATCCCATCCGGCCAGAGGCCCAGCACAATTCACGCTCCACCGCTCGTTGTGAACTCCCGGCCAAAAGCCTGTTGTCGGTGTGTAAACACCAATAACGGGGATCTGGAGGGACCCCCTTTGTGAGTCCGTCCTAGGGGTTTGTCTATGCTTGATTCGTCGTAGATAGGCTGGAAAAGTAAATGAGACAAGAGGAATTATACAGGTTTGGGCCACCCGGAGGTGTAATACCCTACTCCTGTTGTGTTCTTGCTTCCCTTCGGGAATGCTTCCAAGCAAAGCGTACAAGACTTAGCTCTAGGAGCTCTTCTTCAGTCTGGCTGAAGGCTAGGGTTGGTTGAGTCTTTCTTTTTTTCCTCTTCCCCCCTCCCCTGTCACATTGGCTCTCCCCTTATAATCTCCGGGGGGAATACCACAATGGTTTCACAGTGAGAGTTAGAGAATTAGGTATGTTAAGTCTTATCTTGTGCAGGCCGGTGGGTTCGGTCGCTCATCCTTCCAAGGCCCTCCTCAGAGTTGGTGAGGAGGGGAACAATAGTGGTTGGCTAGGCACCCATCATGGTCGTCCAAGGTTTGCAAGGGAAGACTGGGCTTATCCTGCTGACTATGGGACCCACCCGCTTGCTTCTCATTGAAGATATAGGGGCGCGGGAGTAGGTGGCATGGCACCATGCCGCCTGTCATCCCATGCCCCTTGTCAAAAAGGGCAATGATGACCTGTGGCATGAGGCATAGAGCCGTCTTGTCCATCACGCCTCACACCAAGAAGATATACGTCCCGTCGCCATGCGGGGAGATTGAAGCGAGAAGATGGGCTCCATTGCATCACCATTAATGCCCTTGCCCCCACGGGCTCCTTAGGCCACTTGAGAGGAGCCTAGCTCGGGGGTAGGATGAGTTGGCACCCTGAGCTTAGCTTGCTGAAGCCCAGAGCCAGGGGCGTGCCCCAAGCTTACCCCACGGGAGCACGAGCTCGAGTCCATGCTTGGGGAATTCCCTGTGCGACTTCGTGATGACTGAGGGCGGCCCACACCAATGTGGTGACATGGCTTTAGGCCACCTCGGGCCGCCGGCGATGGGGACCCTGGTTCCCATTTCACCGACAGCTGCCCCTGGTCTCAACGCCGGGCGATGGCCTGATGGAGGCCGGAGATGAGGCCCACCTTCGTGGTGGCGGGGCCATGTTGTAGCGCTGAGCTGCTTTGGGGGCCCACCTAGGGGATTCCATGGTCCACCAGCTAAAACCGGGGCTAACCATGTTGCACTTACGCACGCGGGCAAAGCGGAAAATGAAACGATGGTTGCTGCTTTGTTTCCCACCCTGTCACGTGTGCTTTTAGGGATATGGAATGATTACCCGCGCGAGTCGAGGAGGTGCTCCCTCGATTAATGTGCAAGTGGAGAAGGGACGGAGTGGATGAGACAACTATAAAAAGGGGGAAGGGCGCGCTGCGCCGCCTTCCGCACCTGCTTCTTTAGCTGCTGATCTCCTTCCGCCTTCCACTTCCCCTCGTCTTCTGTAGCTCTTGCCGTCTAGTTCTCAGCCATGCCGAGGGCGAACCACACCCGCCGCACTGCGGGCAGCGGCGCCCTGCCGCCTCCACATTGAGGCAAGGGTGACGAAGGTTCGCTGGTTGCTGCCGGATCCCTCCGCCAGAGGAGCAATGATGGTGAGGGCCGGTGGCCCCCGGCCCGCTCTAAATGGGCCGAGGGAAATAATCTTCTTCCTGTCGTATGCATTGGCTGGGCTCGTACCGCTGTTCTCGGTGTTCTTCCTGCAATTGCTGGAGACATGCGGCATCTGGCTGGCGCATCTGGTGTCCAACGCAGTGGTCACCCTCACTGTCTTCACGCACTTGTGCAAGATGTTCTTGGGAGTGGAACCGTCGATGGCGCTATTCTGGCGCTTCTTCCAACTCTGATTGGCCGGGAAGAAGGGCTCCGACGATGAGGAGACCGTGGGTTGCTGTGTCTTTCACCCACGGGACGACACCAAGCCCATGTACATCGAGTCGACTCTGCGCCCAAACTTGGACGAATGGTGCGAGGACTGGGTGTACCTTGGGATGGACCTCATGGATGCCTTCTTTTCCACACCGAGCCAGCACGTCATGCGCCGGCTTGGGTGGATGCCCCGAGGAGGACCCCCGCTTCGACCCGGTGATGTGCCGGATCGCCCAGCTATGGGTGGAGGGGTTGACATCCACGATGGTGATAGGCGACTTTCTGCGGTGGTAGCTGGCACGGCTACAGAGGCGCTCTCGTCTGGTATGGCTCTACACCGGAGATCGTGACACGATCAGGACGCACGTGGGCGGAAGCCACAACTAGGGGCAAGTAGAGTTGATGTACATGCTGAGGGTGGTTATTGGCTCCGGCGACGTCCCTACCAGCGAACTGCCCAGGGAGGAACTAGCTCTTTGCAATGATCCAGGGAGGGTGGCGCTGCAAGCGATCCTTCCCAACTGCGATGCCATGGGCATCCTGGAGCGCGTGTCCGAAAGGGCCCCCGGTGTAGGTGCGGGAACACCTATAGCAGGGATCCTGAGGGATCCCTTTGTGAGTTCAGCCCAGGGGAGTGAATGTGCTTTGATCGGTCGTAAGTTGTTGCTGGAGTAAATGAGATACAAGGGATTATACAGGTTTGGGCCACCCGGAGGTGTAATACCCTACTCCTGTTGTGTTCTTGGTTCTTGGGGGTCTTCCCCTTCTCAAGAGAGCTTACAAGACTTAGGCTATGAGAGTTTGATTTCTCATGCTCCGATTCTCCAAGAAGTCTCCCAGAGAACCGACCTCCCCTTCCTGTGGCTTTGGCTCTCCCCTTATAATCTTGTGGGGGAATAGCACTGTGGCTGCACTGTGAGATTTAGAGAATTAGGTATGCTATGTCTTGTCTTGTGCAGGCCAGTAGACCCGGCCGCTCTTCCTTTCGAGGCCCTCCTCAAGCTAGTGAGAAGAGGAGCAATGGTGGTTGGCCACCCGTCTGGCGTAGCCATCCGAGGCTTGCAAAGGATGGCTGGGCTTGTCCCGCTGACCGTGGACCACCGCTTACCTCTCGTTGAAGACATAGAGGCTCGATGAGACAGAGTAGACAGCGTGGTTGTCCACGCCACCTACCATCCCACGCCCCTTGTTAGAAAAAGGTCAATGATGGCCTAGGGCATAGGATACAGAGCCGTCCTGTCCCCCATGCCTCACGCCGGGTAGATATACATCCCGTCGCCCTTAATGGGTGAGGTACGGGGAGATCAAAGCGGGGAGACAGGCTCCATCACATCGTCATTAATGCCCCTACCCCACGCGCTCCTCAAGCCACTTGAGAAGAGCCTATCCCGGTGCAAGGCGAGGTGGCGCCCCAAGTTGAGCTTGCTGAAGCCAGAGTCAGAGGGCGCCCCGAGCTTACCCTACGGGGGGCGCGAGCTCAGGTCTGTGCTGGGGGAATTCGCCGCATGACCTCGTGATGACCGAGGGCGGCCGATGCCAAAGTGGTGACGTGGCTTTAGGCCACCCCGGGCCGTTGGCAATGGGGACCCTGGTTCCTATTTCACCGATAGCAGCCGCCTACCTCAACGCTGGGCAATGGCCAGACAGAGGTTGGAGATGAGGCCCACCTTCATGGCGGCACGGCCATGTTGCAGCGTTGAGCCACTTTGGGGCCCCCCTTAGGTGATTTCACACTCCGTCGGTAGGAATCGGGGCAGACTGCGTAGCGTGCATGCATGCGAGCAGCATGGAAAACGAAGCAACGGCTACCCCTTCGCTTCCCTACCCTATCACGTGTGCTTTTAGGGATATGGAATGATTACCCACGTGAGTTGAGGAGGTCCTCCCTCAATTAATGTGTGAGTGGGTGAAGGGGCAGAGTGGATGAGGCAGCCTATAAAGGGGGGAAGGGTCAAGGCTACGCCACCCTTCCGTGCCTGTTTTCTTAGCTGTCAATCTCCTTCCGCCTTCTTCCTCCCCTCGCTTTCTGTAGCTTTTGCCATCCAGCTCTTGGGCATGCAAAGGGCGAACCGCATCCGCCGTGCTGCGAGCAGTGGCGCTCTGCCGCCCTCCCGCCTCCGTAACGAGGTAGGGGAGACGAAGGTTCGCTGGCTGCTGCCAGATCTCACCGCCAAAGGAGCAACGACCGTGAGGGATGGTGGCCCCCGGCCCACTCCGAACGGGCCAAGGGAAATAATCTTCTTCCTGTCGTATGCGTCGGCCAAGCTTGTACCGCCGTTCTCGATGTTCTTCCTGCAAGTGCTGGAGACATACGGCATCCAGTTGGCGCATCTGGTGCCCAACGAGTGGTCATCCTTGCCGTCTTCGCGCACCTGTGCGAAATGTTCGTGGGGGGGTGAAACTATCGATGGTGCTATTCCGGCGCTTCTTCCAGCTACGACGCGACCATGATGTATGTGGGCGCAAGCCACAACTGGGGGCGAGCGGAGCTAGTGTACATGCTGATGGTGGTTATCGGCTCTGGTGACTATGGAGGCCATGGGCCCCAGGTACTTCAAGGAAGGCAAATACGGCCACTCAGATAGAGGGTGGGCCGGCTCATGTAATTAGGGATATAGTAGAACTTGGCTTTATGTAACCTTGCACGACAAGAAAAATGATATGGTCCTAGTCAGTTACTCTATGTTCTGAGAAGGAAATCCTTTGGTCGAGTTCGACTGGGATTCCTACCTTGTAACTTTGCCTCCTCGGTATATAAGGAGAGGCAAGGAGCCCCCTGGGGCATCGACGTACACCATAACCAATCTCGCTAGAGAATACAATGAAATCAATACACCACAACTGGAAATAGGGTATTACCTCACCCCGAGGGCTTTAACCAGTATAAATCATCCTGTCTTTCGAAGTCCATCGATTTTTGGTCTGACGAGTAGCCCTACAATCAATACAACCGATATAAAACATCAACAGTTGGCACGACAAGTAGGGGATTCATCAAGATCATCATCATCAAGCCCGATGGATCCAACCACAGGAGTCGACGACTGTCGACGGCATCACCTTTTCTCCCGGGCAAGCCATCAGCTTCGAGAGCCTCGACTTCATTGCCTGCAAATTTGGCAATCTCACCTTGTCCGACTCGGTTTCGAACTGATCGGCCAGGGACCAAGCCAACTCAGCGCCGGTTGGCCTACTCAACGCCGTGGCAGTTTTCAACAACCTGTTTTGGCAATACCCAAGATCTACGAACCCTGGGACAACTTTCTTTCCATGTGTTTAACTCGGATTTGGCTCTGAGCCGGTCGAGATGAGATCTAGGGGAGGTGAGATTGTCAATCTCCCTCTTGGACTCAACAATGCCGTAGCCATCTTCGACTCAAATTTGATGCGGTAGACCCAATCCTTTGGAATTCGACTTAGATACGGCCCAGAGCCGCTCCGGTTTTGATCTAGGAAGGTTGGGGCCATCGTCACACCACTAGACTACTCCGAGTCCGACTCCCAGTCAGACAGCAGCTCTGGAAGCTTTTCTCCACCTCGCGAGGTCTTCATGGCATCAAAGGGATCAACTTCGACACAAGATGCGTGCCGACTACGTGATCACCAAGAGGAGGAGGCTCGCCAACTGCATGAGCAACAGGAGGAAGAATATTGACGTCTACAGGCTAAGCACGACACTTGCAACCACGATCTATGCAAGACCGGTTGAGTAGCACAATAGGAAATCCTCTAGACAAGGGTGGGTGACCATGACGTCTTTGTACTCCCCAACAGAACATCGTGGCCGTTGCTATACTCCTAGACACCCTATAGCTGGGGCCTGATCACCAAGCAATGTCGACTATTGCTAGGATTAAGGCTATGAAAACAACAACGGCGTGTCAACAACGTCAGCAATATGGAGATACCTTTATCCCATCCAACAAGACGACTTCAGATGCCGCCACGTCATCAACCGCGGTGCGACGCCGAGCGGCGGGCTTTGAACAACACCACTCGGAGTCCAACCGCGCTTCACAAGGCCATACTAATGATCGATGGCGGTATCAGCACGACGGACGACAAGATGACCACGATGCCCGAGAACAACTACGACGAGATCTCTGCCACGACATCAATGCTTGACACCGAGAACGCGAGGAAGACGAACGTTGCTGACTGGAAGACAAACATGAGTGCTTCGACCTCCACCACGAGCGGTTTCGCCGCTGCAGTCGGAGCTAGATCCCTCACTCTTGGTCCAAATGAAGAATGGTAAATGGCGCATGTGCGTCGACTACACCGACTTAAACAAGGCGTGTCCCAAAGATCCATTGGGTCTACCTAGGATAGATCAGGTGGTTGATTCTACTGTGGGATGCGAGCTACTCAGCTTTCTCGACTGCTACTCGGGATACCATCAAATCAGCCTAAAGGAGGAGGACTGCCTGAAGATTTCTTTTTTCACGCTGTTTGGTGCATACTACTATATCACTATGCCGTTCGGGTTGAAAAACACTGGCGCTACGTATCATTGTGCCATCTGGCGGTGTCTTCACACTCAACTCGGGCGCAACATGGAAGCATATGTTGACGATGTGGTAATCAAGACCAAGTTCAAAGGTGACCTCATCAATGACTTAGAAGAAACTTTTCAAAGCCTTCGAAGATTCAAGATGAAGCTAAACCCGGAAAAGTGCGTCTTCGGAGTACCTTCGGGAAAACTACTCGGTTTCATCGTTTTACATCGAGACATAGAGGCGAACCCGGAGAAGATCAACACAATCATGAACATGGCTCCACCGACTAGCCAGAAGGACGTACAAAAACTGACCGGCTGCATGGCAGCACTCAACCGATTTGTTTCTCGATTAGGTGAACAGGGCATGCCCTTCTTCAAGCTCCTGAAAAAAGTTGACAATTTCCAATGGACGCTGGAAGCCCAACAAGCCTTCGAAGACTTCAAGAAGTTTCTCACATCACCGCCCGTGTTAGCATCACCAATGCCCCAAGAACCCCTCATGCTATATCTTGCGGCAACTACTCAGGTGGTCAGGATGGTTCTGGTTGTTGAGCGCGAAGAGCTAGGACACATCCAAAACGTACAACAACCAGTTTACTTCGTCAGCGAGGTTCTATATGAATCTAAGATGCGATATCCCTAAGTCTAGAAGCTGCTGTGTGGATTGCTCATCACTGTCCGGAAGCTGGTGCACTACTTTCAATCGCACCAAGTTACAATCGTCACATCGTTTCCACTTGGAGATGTTCTACACAATCGCGAAGCCACCGACAGAATCGCTAAATGGGCACTCGAGCTTGTGGTGTTTGACATAGTTTTCCAACCATGGACAACAATCAAGTCTCAAGCACTCACCGACTTCGTAGCTGAGTGGACAGAAGTTCAGTCGGCTGCACTTGCAGACAAGCTTGAGTACTAGACAATGTACTTCGACTATTCTCTACGGATCAGAGTAAGAGCTGGCGTCGTTCTGATGTCACCTAGCGGAGAAAACCTTAAATATGTCTTTCAAATACACTTTCCAGCATTCTAGAACGTCACTGAGTATGAAGCACTCATCCATGAGCTCTGTATCGCCATATCGCTCGGTATCCCACGGTTGGTGGTTCGTGGGGATTCCCAACTAGTGGTGAACCAAGTCATGAAAGACTGGACGTGCTTGGATGATAACATGGCGGCATACTGTCAAGAAGTGCAGAAGTTGGAAAACAAGTTTGACGGACTAAAAATCACACACGTTTTGCACCAATACAATGAAGCCGTTGATGAGCTAGCCAACATGGGATCAAAACATGAAGTGGTCCCAACTGAAGTTTTTGTCGAGCAGTTATTGCAGCCATCAGTCAAGAAAAAGCCTGATCCTATACAGTTGGGGGCTGAGCCTGCACCAGAACCAATGGAAGTGCTAAAAATCTCTCAAGACTGGCGGACTCCAATCGTTCGATTCCTACTAGAAGACGAGCTCCCAGAAGATCACAACAAAGTCGAGAAAGTAAACCGTCGGAGCAAGAGCTTTATCATAGTCGGAGAGGACTTATATCGATGAAGTACATCCGAAGTCCTCATGCGCCACATCACACTTGTGGAGGGCAAGCAGATACTGCAATCAATCCACTCGCGCATCTGTGGCAACCATGCTGCATCAAGAACGTTAGTCGAAAAGGCTTATAGACAAGGTTTCTTCTGGCCGACTACAGTTACTGATACCAAAGACATAGTTTAGACATGCGAGGGATGCCAATTCTTCGCTCGGCAAACTCATCTACCAATTCAAGAGTTGCAGACAATCCTAATATCTTGGCCCTTTGCAGTCTGGGGGTTTGACATGGTTGGGCCATTCAAAAAGGCGCCAGGAGGGTTTACACATTTGTTCGTCGCGGTGGACAAGTTCACAAAATGGATTGAGGCAAAACCCATTGCTACCATCACTGTGGCTAGAGCAAAAGACTTCATCATGAGTATAATCTACCGATTTGGAGTCCCTAATCACATAATAACGGACAACAGTACTTAGTTCACCGGTGGCATCTTCCAAGATTTCTGGGACGAATTTAGCATAAAGATCTATTAAGCTTTGGTGGCTCACCTATGGAGCAATGGGCAGGTGGAGCACGCAAACGACATGGTCTTACAAGGTATCAAGACTAGGGTGTTTGACCGACTATGACCATATGCAGGGCGATGGGTACAAGAACTTCCATCCGTTCTCTGGTCACTTCGAACCACAGTTAGTCGGGCAACAGGGCAATCCCCTTTCTTCCTAGTGTATGGTGCTGAGGCTGTGTTACCTACCGAGTTGGAGTTCGGCTCTCCATGAGTCCGGGCCCACTCTAAAGATAAATCAAATGAAGACTAACTGGTCGAGCTTGATTAGTTGGAGGAAGCAAGGGACATCACCACAATCCAGTTGGCAAGATATCTTCAAGGCTTGCATCGTTATCACAGTCATAATGTTTGTGGCCACGCCTTTTTGGTGGGCGATCTTGTATTATGAAAAATACAAACCACCAAAGACAGGCACAAATTATCTCCCTTATGGGAGGGGCCGTTCATTATCTGAGGTGACACGCCTGGGAGCTTACTGACTGAAGACCGAAGATGGCACCTTGATCACCAACTCATGGAACATAGAACAACGTCTTTTCTATACCTAATCATTGTATTACCCATGACACAAATACAAGGCTAAAGCCCAAAACATATTTGGGCTGGAAGAGGTATGTGGCTTGTTTTGATGATTTCGAACAGCTCAGGAGGAATTTTGATGTGGGACCAAAACCATCTCAAAGTAGACTCCATAATCTTTCCAACAATTACTCATGGATGCTGAGCAGATCAATGGCTAGATCCATTTGAAGTTGATGCTGTCAGGAGATCCGAGCCCACAAACATGAATCGAGTCGCACTTGATGATTCCACTTTTTCAGTTGGCTTCATGTGCTCTTCTCCAGGGTATTCTCCTTGGCTCGTAATAACAATCAAATCATCAAAAATATTAAATAGTATGTCATTCTTAGAAACATTTGTATGCAAGCTTAAGAACGCATTTACCTAATGGTTAAGTTGACATGCACACTTGCGAGTTATTGGACCTTGCATCATTAGTTCATTGTGTTGAACTTATTGAGGAGGTTGTATGTGCATATCCATAGGGGTAATGTCCTCATCATCCTCCCCCTCTTGAAGTGAAGCCATCCTCGACTCAAGCTCATCTTCTTTTCCCAAGTAAGGCTTCAAATCTGAAACGTTAAAAGTGGGACTAACCCTGAAATCTACAGACAACTCAAGCTTATATGCATTATCATTAATCTTCTTTAGAATTTTAAAAGGTCCATCAGCTCAAGGCATCAACGTAGACTTTCTCAACTCAGGAAATATATCTTAACAAGATATCAGGTTCAAAAGTAACATGTTTTCTACCGTGGCTATTGTTTCCATGTACAATTAATTCACGCAAAAATACGATAACCATCGTACTTTTGTGACAACGAGCTGATGCTTTCCGAGCAAAGCAACAAAGAATTCCCCCAAGGATGGCAATGGGGCTGGACCAGCGGGGTATTAGCAACTTGCACCCACCTCCGGAGTGAGGGAAATCAGCTGTACCCATCCCCACCCCCCCCCCCCCACACCCGTCCCCAGAAGAGAAGGTGAGGAGAGAAGGAAGCGGAGTGTTGGTGGCATGGCGTGGCACTAGGCTTGGAGGCAGACGGTGGCGTGCAGCGTGGAGGCAACAACGGCAGCCCGGCTTAGGCACACAATGTGGAGGTGGCAACGGCGGCTCGGTGCTGGCTAGGCTTGGAGGTGGACGAGGCACTGTGAGGGCATGCGGCATGGAGGCGGTGACTGGCCACGGCGGCCCAGCTTAGGCACGTGACGTGGAGGTGGCGACGGCAACCCGACACGATGCTGTCACTCGACGCGGAGGCTGCGTCGTCTCGGCTCTGGCACATGGCCAAGCGTGTGGATGTAGTGGAGTTTGGATCTGAGGAGTGAGCAGGATTAGAATCCTATGCGGTTAGGGCTTCGTTGTCTCTTTGGTATATATATGCACATCCTCTTTTGGGCCGAGAAAGATGGGCTTTAATTTCCCTATGGGATAAGGGCTTATAGATGGGGAACTGGGACGCTAGCTATACTTGGGGCCCCATGGGGAACTGGGACGGGGGATTAGAGAACGCCCCTGAACCCGCTCCACCCAATGGGGAGAGATTTTGCCTGTTAACACCCCCATGGGGGATGCTATGGCCCCATTTGCAACCCCTAATGGAGTTTTCCCTCACGGGGTATCGGGGTATATATATATATAACTAATCTTGATAACCTTGATACATCAAGCCTAGACCCCGAAGAAAGAAGTGTAAAATATGAGCTTAGTTAGAATATAGAAGACTATTATATATCAAATTCCAATATATAGTGCGTAGCACTACAGTCATTTGCACCAAATTGGTGTAGAGATATAAGTCTAAAAAGGATATTGAAAGAATTGTCCAAAAATTAGAGGACATTCAAATAATAGGAGAAATCCCGATGAAATACTCGGAGAAAATTTAATTACCTATAAAATTAATATAATAAACCCAGACTATATAATTAAAACATGCCCAATAGAGGCAATCCCAAAGGATATAGAAGAGTTTAAAATGCATATAGAAGAACTATTAAAAGTAGACAAAATTTGCTACAGGACAACCAAAATTCGTGTAATTGGCTGGGGGACACTGCAAAATCATGTCTCTATTGTGAGACATCACAAAAATCGTGTAATTTACCGTAGGACACTGGAGTGATTATTTTATAGTTTCGTGATTATTTTATAGTTTCCAGGTAAAGAGTGGAGAGAGAATTTTAATAATGATTATTTTGCCCCTAGTGCCATGCCTAACCCGGCTCTGGGTCTGGTTCAACCAGACCCAAGCCACCCCCCTCGTTTGCTCCCCTTCTGCGAGCAGCCGTGGAGGAGGAGGATGGCGAGCTCGATGGCGCTGGTAGGCGCGCTGGTGGAGCGGGTGGTGGTGGTGGTGGTGTAGCGCGTGGGGCGGCTAGAGGCGCACCCGCAGAGCATGGCAGCCAGGGTTGTGGTGACCGTGCGGCGGAGGCGGAAGGAGGACGCCAAGGACCACGTCTCCGAGTAGCTCGACTCCTTCGCCGACAGGGTTGGCCATAGCGTCCTGCTCAAGCCCGTCAGCACCGAGACCGACCCAAGTAAGCTCTCTCTCTCTCTCTCTCTCTCTCTCTATCTCCCACACCTCCGTCACCGCCGCCGCCGCGGCGGTGGCACGGGTGACACGAAGCTTCCTCTTCCAACATAATGTACGTTTCTCGTGAAATTTCATGTCCCTCGTGTTGCATATTTGAATTGTTCTCACGAAATTTGCTTCTCCTTCCCCTCCTCGCCTTTTCTCTTTCTACTTTCTTCTCCCTCTTGCTTTCCATTTGCTCTCCACTGCTTCATCAGCTTCAGGGAAGAAGCTGCAGCTGCAGCAGCGAATATTCCAGCTGTTCCATCATGACCTGTGGCGTTGGCCGCCGCCGCACCTTCCGCTACCTCACGCGGCCGCTCGTCGCCTGTTGTGGCCGCCGCCGCCGCCTAGCTAGGGATTTTGTAGAGGGGGAGCAAATGAGGGTGGCTTTCAACCAGACCTAGAGTCGGGTTAGGCACGGCACCAGGGGCAAAATCATCATTATTGAAATTCTCTGTCACTCTTTGCCCAAAAATTATAAAATAATCACTCCGGTGTCCTACAACAAATTACACGATTTTTGTGGTGTTCCATAGCAGAGACGCGATTTTGTGGTGTCTCTCAGTCAATTACACGAATTTTTGGTGTCCTGTAGCAAAATTTGCCTTAAAATTAGGAGCAATAAGGAAAAGTAGGAGTCTGCATAGATCGGCAGCATTTATAGTAGGAAATCATGCCAAAGAAGTTAGAGGTAAATTGAGGATGGCCATCAATTACAAAAGGTTAAATGATAATACCATAGAAGATGCTTATAACATCCCTAATAAGCAAGAATGGATCAATAGAATACAAGGTAGTAAATATTTCTCGAAATTTGACTTAAAAGCCGAATTTTGGCAAGTAAAGATGACAGAAGAATCTATAGAGTGGACTGCATTTACCTGTCCCTAGGGATACTATAAATGGCTTATTATGCCATTAGGATTAAAAAATGCACTGCCTTATTTCAGAGAAAGATGCAAAACATATTTAATGAAAATCAAGAATTTGTATTAGTCTATATAGATGACTTGTTAGTTTTCTCAAAAACATATAAGAAGCATATTGCTCACTTGGAAATATTTTTTAGAAAGGTAGAACTAAATGGGTTAATTCTATCCAAGAAAAAGATGGAAATTTGCAAGGAGAAAATCAATTTCCTTGGTCATGAAATAGGTGTAACATACCCAAATTTTGAATTTCAAAATTTTAACTGAAATAGAATAATAAAAAGCCCTCGAAGATAGAATCTTGTAGTTTCTCTTCAAGGGAGTGGAATGAGAGCTAGATTGACTAGAGTAAATCTTAAAAAGGGGTATGCTAAAACTTGTGAGATTGATCTTATATTCACAATATATTCAAATTCCTTCTTATACTCTCTTACTTGTATTCTCGATTCGCTTACAGGAGATAGCCTTCTTGGTAAGGTCAACCACGTTCCACACGGTTCATAACCAACGGAGCTATGGTGTACTGTTTGCGAGGGGTTCAATCGTTCTGGTTGGAGCTTTTAGATCATCAACGTCGAGTCTCCATAATTGTCTTACCAATACTTCTTGGATGATCGAGACCTTAGTTTCTCATCATTGAAGCCTTTCAATATAAAAAATATTCCATCAGAGTTAAGAAGATCTGCCTTTGTCCTCTAATTTTATCTTCTAAATCTTCAAGTGATGAGTTCTTGCTACTATTATTGTCAAAGGACCATGTGGAATTCCTCTCCAGTCCCCCATCACCAACCCAACATGCGAGCAGATCTCGGAAGAGACCCACCGATTCCCTAGCCGAAGTGCCAAGCTCAAAGAAGGTGGGGAAGAAGCCAGTGATGGAATACCAAAACAAAGCTTATATCCGAGTGCCTCCATTGGGCGGTCTGAAGGTTGGTAAGAAATCACCTCCACCGAGCCAGAGCAAGCCATCAGGGCCATCACCGATGAAGTCAACTGCTCGCTCTGGTCCTGGTATCAAGATAAAGACTTCGAACAGGTGAATTTCTTGCCGTAGCCTTTTCTTCACTTGTCAATGTTTGATTCTGGTGTCTTTTTTTTTAAGGAAACCCTTTGACGAGGTACCTATTGAAGCCACTGCCCACACAACTCCAACAGAATCATTCCTACTAGAGGTGGGCAGGGTACCTAGTCAACCGAGTCTACTCCAGGCAGCCCGCCGACTAGACCGACTGCTGCTCCATCGCCGCCCTCGTCTCCTCGTTCCGCCGCTCCACGCAAAGACACCAAAGATGTCCCCAGATCATCATGCCCAAAACCGACTGCTAGGGCTAGGACTTCTGGCAAGGAGGAGAGTGTTGAAGAAACCCCCACCTCCCCCCCTCCCCCTCCCCCAACTTGAGCCTCAAGAACCTCTCCGAGCAGTATGGATCAATGAGAGAATGAGAGGGCAAAGTGGAGGGATTCGAAGACGACAAGGAGAACGAGAGGATTGCCTTGTTTGAAGGCGCCGTGAAGACTTTGCAGCTGATCCAGGTAAGTTGTAGGTGCATATAGGTGCACCTATTAGATGTAGCTCCTGACTTTCTACTAAGTTGAAAACATCAACTTAGTAAAAAGTCAAGAACATTTTAACATCTAATCTTGTACTCTTGTTTCCTTCACAGAGCATAGCTGATCTCTCTGAGAAGAAATCAAAGATGTTGAAGAAGATCCTCCCTCAGATCACCCAGCTGGACCAGCTTATTGCTGAAAAGGCGGAACTCCAATCGGCAACTCGCCATACAGAAGTCCAGCTCCAAGCTGAGATCAATACTCTGAGGGAGGAGGAACTAGATGTAGTTGGCTCGCCCCGAGATAAAGTTTCACCTTGAATGCCTTGTATCTTTATCTTATCTTAGTTGAATCTTGAAATCCTCTCTTCTTGAATTAGTCTTGGATCATGCCCTTGCGGAGCTCGATAAGAAAATATGAAGAACTCCATAAAAGATTTGAAGCTCTGGAGATATCCAAATCAAAAACACAGCAGGAACTTGAAGGTGTGTATTCCATCCTCGTTTTCCCCTGTTTCTTGTTATTTGATATATCTCTTGATCTGCAATGCCTTCTCTTGAACAGATTATAAGGTGAAGACACACTCGCAATTCAAAGTCTTCAATGAACAAGTCAAATTTGTGCAAGTGTCTCGCGACCAAATCGAAGTTGCTGCCAAGCCTATCATCGACCATCTGTTTCCCGAGGATGCATGGACCAGTGCTGATACAAGTGGCCAAATTGTTGACCGACTAGAAGCAACGCCTAGAAAATTGAAGAAATATGTGAAAAATACAACCATATTGGGCTCCAGTTAGGCGCTGGCCATCGTCAAGTCCCGATGTCCTCGAATAGATTTAGGCAATCAGCAAAGGCTTTGCTTGTACATGTTCTAATGAGTAGGCATTGGCATTGATTGATGAAGTCCAAGATACTGCCGCTGCTCTCGTAGAAAACTTGGAGCTATAAAAAGAAAACATTACAATAGTGAAAGTTGTATATATATTCACTCAGGAAGCTATCCGAGTGCTTTGTTTTATTAATCTTGCTCCTTTTTTCTATGATCCCACTGCTTTCTAGAGTTTGTGCATGTCTTTTGTGGTCTAGATTTTTTCATAAAATCAGATCTCTCACTAAAAAGGCATGGCCTCGAACATTACGACTATGATAACGATGTAAGCCCTGGAGGTACTTGGTCGACTGGACTATTGCAATGTCTCTTACCTCTTCTAGTTGGTCGAGATCATCAAATTGATTCTCTTCTTATTTGTCTCCATTGTTAGCCCGAACCTGTGGGGATCTGAACTCCAACTCCATTGGTAAGACTGCCTCCGTGCTGTACACCAGGAAGAAAGGGGACTGCCCGGTCACCCGATTGGGCGTGGTCCTGAGGGCCTAGAGTACCTAAGGCAATTCTTAAACCCACCACCCTGCACATGGACGAAGATGATCTAGTACTCTTGTCTTGATGCCCTGAAGCGCCATGCCATTGGCTCATTCTAGCTACCGATTACTTCGTGGGTATACCATTGAAGCAAAGCAGATCTTGATACCAAATTCTTCACGGAAGTCTTTGAATTCGCCGCTTGTGAACTAAGCGCCATTAGCCATGATGATCCTATTCGGCACACTAAATCTATAAATAATTCCCAAGATGAACTCTTTCACCTTTCCAGATGTAATCTTGGTCACAGGTTTGGCTTCAATCCACTTGGTAAACTTGTAATAAATGTGTATACCCTCATGGCGCCTTCTTGAGAAGTCCAACTATATCAAGGCCCCAAACCGCAAACGACCAGGTGATTAGGATAGTCTGTAACTCTTGTGTTGTCACATGAACTTGCTGAGTAAAGAATTAACATCCTTCGCATGATTGAACTATAGCTTGCACGTCCGTAATTGTAGTTGGCCAGAAAAAACCCTTTTGGTAAATTTTCCCGACCAGTGTCCTTGACACCGCTTGATTTACCAAGTGGATCTCTTGCAGTAGTCTCTTTCCTTCTTGTAATATGCATTTTATCAAAACATTGGAGGCACCTTTGCCATAAAGCTGTTCTCTGACTACAATGTTTTCTAGCTCTAGGTCCAAATGACCCAATGCCCAAATGCATGAAGTGCAAGCTTGCCGCCTGCATTCCAACTCCAAGGCTCTTGCATGCGACGGAATTGCTCAAAGTAGTAGTGTTTTATTGCGCTGGACGCCGCTCGGCCAAAGGTTTAAGAGGGTGAAGCCCAGGCAGCCACCCACTGTACCTGGGAGGTAAACATATCCAACATAGGTCCTATGCACACAAGCTTTTCGTGCACATACTGTAACACCCCTATCCGGTTAACCAATATAGGCCAACAGGAGTGGAACGCCTTTACCTGCAATACCTGTACCAGTCCTAGGAGACCAGCTGAAGTTTTTGGAAAAATTCTAAGTGTGCTCTTTAAGTTGTCTGAAAGAAGCTCATGCTGCAATCCATTCCGTGAGTTGCTTTGCAGCAACCCACCACAACTAAATTATTCAGGAAGAGATTCATGTCTCAACCCATTCCACAAGCTAGGGACTTGTCACAATTCAGATTTGGAGCGTACTCTCCAATGGTACCTCCATTTAGGTGTATTCTCCTTTTTTCTCCTTTAAAACATTAGCTACTCAACTCGACAACCTTAACTATGGTGCTATTCAACACCCCGGGTCACACAGGCTTGTTTTTGACCACTAAGGTCTTCCATCGGTCACACAGACCGATTCTGGTAACGATTTGTCACACCCAAAATTTTCATCCAAAATTCAGGTGCTTTATTGTGTGTAAATCCTCGTCCAGGAATCAACCGAGGCACATGTTTGACAAAGTTGATAACAACATAACTGTTTAGTCCTCTCAAAATAATAAAGTCTAAGCAGCGAAATAAGATTACGGATGACGCGATGACTCCCACACCACACGCTCTTGACCAGGCTCCCGCTTAGTCCTCCAAGAAGTTCTCCTCACTGCAGTACTCCTCTGATGATGATTGTTGATTACAAGGTGAGTACATGAAATACTCCGCAAGCCAAATATGGAGGCCATGGGCCCCGGGTACCTCATGACAAGCATATGGGCCACTCGGACAGAGGATGGGCCTAGCCTTGTAATTAGGGATATGATAGAACTCGGTAGACTTAACCTTGTATAATAAGAAAAATACAGTCCTAGTCAGGTACGTTATATCTCTAGAAGGAGATCCCTTGGTCGTAGTCCGACTGGGACTCCTACTTTGTAACCCTGTCCCCCAGTATATAAGGGGAGGTAGGGCGCCTCATGAGGGCAGGTTCAAGGGAATCACCAGAAAATCCTCAAAGGAAATACACTACAACTGGACGTAGGGTATTATCTCACCTCGAGGGCCTGAACCAGTATAAACTCTTCATGTTCCTTTGCAGTCCACCAAGTTTCGTTCCGACGAGTAGCCCTATATTCTTATTGCTAGTGTAAAATATCGATAGTTGGCGTGCCAGGTAGGGGCTTCGGCGAGATCAACCTCAACAAACTTGATGGATTCGACAACCGGAGTCGACGGCAACAAATTCTCCCCTGGAGACACGATCACATTCGGGAGCCTCGACTTCGTCGCTGACAAGTTCGGCAACCTCACCCTGGCCAACTCGGACTCGATCCGATCTGCCAGGAAACTAGCCGACTCCGCGCTAGTTGGCCCACATGACGCTATAGCAACCATCATCAACTTGCTGTGACAATCTTCCACTTGCCCGGGTCTCAGGACAACTCTCTCCTTTGGTGTTCAACTTGGACTCGGCCTTGAGGTGGCCAGGATCGGGCTAGGAAGGGGGGAGGTTGTCAATCTCCCGTGCAAACTCGGCAACGCCGCGGACATCTACAATCTACATCCCATGCGGCAAACCCGATCCCCTACAGCTCAATTCGGACATGGCCAAGAGCCGTTCTAGATTGGATCTAGGGAGGTCGGGGTTGTAATCACACCCATCAATTACTCCGATTCCGACTCTAGGTCGGACAGAAGTTCAAATAGCATTTCGGACAGTAGTTTGGCAAGCCTTTTATTGCCCCGCGAAATCTTCATGGCGTCCAAGGGTTCCACTCCCTCTCAAGAGGCGCACCGATTACGCGAGCAGCAAGAAGAGGAGGCCCGCTGACTGCGACAACAATAGGAGGCCGAGCGCGATGCCCGCAACGACGAGCTATGTAAGGCTGGGCGGACTGCTCAGCAACAAATCCTCCAAACTTGAGTCGGCGACCACGACGTCTTTGTCACGCCTCAACAGAACGTCGTGGCCGCTACAACTCTACTAGATACGCTCTAGTTTGGGCCTGATCACCAGGCCACCCCGACTATCGCAAGGATCAAAGCCATGATTACGGCTGCTATGTGTCAGCAGCACCAACAGTCGGTCGATACCCTCATACTGACCCACCGGTCGGGTTCTCCAACAGCGGTCTTGTCCGCATCAGCGTGACACCAGGCGGCTGGCTCTAGTCAACCGCACACGGAATCACGCATGATATCTCTCGGCAACCCTAACAACAACAATCGGCGGCGTCCCCAGAACGACCGCCATGACAACCAAGATCTCCGAAGCCGTTTGCGACGCGATCTCCGCCAAGACATCAATGCTCGGCACCGCGAACGCGAAGATGACGAGCGCTGCCGACTGGAGGATGAGAACGAGCGCTTCGGCCTCCACCACGAGCGGTTTAACCACCGTAGTCGGAGCCGAAGCCCTCTTGCAGATGAAGGCGTACCAGCCTTCACCGAAGAGCTACAACAGGTGGGCTTCAAGCCTACAAGAATCGAAAAATATGACGGCTAGACCAATCCCGAGTCCTGGCTCACAGTCTACACCCTGTCAATTCGAGCAGCTGGAGGCGATCACAAGGCCATGGCTAACTACCTCTCGGTCGCCCTAGCCGACTCGGCGAGGACATGGCTGATAGGGCTCCCAAAGCGGTCAATCGGCTCCTGGGGAGAACTCCAGGAACACTTCATCGCCAATTTCCAGGGGACTTACGAAATGCCATCCTCCGAGCACGATCTCTATCAGCTACACCAGAGGAAGAACGAGTCTCTTCGCGAGTTCATCAAAAGGTTTTCCGTGAAGTGCAACACGATCCCAATGATCAAGGACATGGTCGTCATCGCCGCCTTCCGCAAGGGAGTCAAAGACACTCCGTTCATCACCAAGTTCACTCGGTAACCTCCCACCTCTGTCAGGGCTCTCTTTGACCTGGCAAACAAGTACGCCGACTCGGTCGAAGCGATCGTATAGGCCCTTGATGACAAGAAAGAGCCCCGGCAGAAGGACCAGAAAGCCAACGACGAGCCAACACATAACAAATCCAGCAACCACAAGTGGAAGTCAGAAATGTGGTGGCCAATGTGGAGCGTACTCGGTCGTGACCCCCAAGGAACAACGAATACCAAAAAGTGATGAATGGGTCCTGCCCCTTTCATCCCAAGGGCAGGCATGCAGCCAAGGATTGCTTCATGCTCAAGAAGTTTGCTTCCGAGCAGGCTTCAACATCTGGCACCGACAAGGACAAAGACAAACCAGATTCGGGCGCAGCCAACGATTATCAAGATCCCCAAGCTGAGCTCAACCATATCTTTGGAGGGCCGTCTGCATACGAGTCCAAGAGGAAGCAGAAGCTAACAGCACGTGATGTCAACTCAGTCTCTACAGCAGACACCCCTCAATATTTGCATTGGTCAGAGACCCCAATCACATTTGACCGCGCAGATCACCCCGATCGGGTCACACACCCAGGACGCTATCCACTCGTCTTGGACCCAGTCGTCAAAAGCATCAAGCTGAAGAAAGTCCTCATAGATGGAGGCAGCGCTCTCAACATCCTGTTTGCCAAAACCCTGGATGAGATGAAGATTTCTCGTTCAGAACTAGGGCCAAGTACGACGCCCTTCCACGGGGTAATCCCTGACCTATCTTCAACACCCCTCGGATAGATAACTTTGCCGGTCACCTTCAGCATGTGGGATAACTTCCGCATAGAGAACATCTGCTACGAGGTCGCCGATTTTGAGACTACATACCACGCGATACTCGGACGGCCGGTGCTAGCCAAATTCATAGCAGTGCCGCACTATACCTACATGATGCTCAAGATGCCTGGGCCAGCCGGAGTTCTTTCCCTTCGCAGTGACGTCAAGAAAGCCTTCACCTACGACAAGGAGAGCTACGAGTTGGCTCAATCCCAAGAAGCGGCAGTCGGACGCAACAGCATTCAGCAAGCTGTTACAACCGAAGTTGAGGACGACCAAGTTCTGGCGAAAAAAGCAGCAAAGTCGGGAATTTCAGCGGACTCTGACACGAAGAAGATCCTCCTGGACCCTTTCGACCCCTCCAAGACTGCTCTAGTCGGGACCGAACTCAACCCTAAATAGGAATACTCGCTCGTCACCTTCCTCCAGGTGAACAAGGATATTTTCGCTTGGAAACCTTCCGACATGCCTGGGGTACCAAGGGAGGTGATCGAGCACACCCTCAACGTCAAGACAGACGCCAAGCCGGTCAAGCAACGGCTATGGCGCTTCGCACAGGACCGCAAAGATGCTATTCGGGAGGAGATAACCAAGCTCCTCGCAGCTGGGTTCATCAAAGAGGTCTACCACCCGGATTGGCTTGTGTCACGCCCAGAAATTCACCAGAATTTCCAAAGCTAATTTGTGCAATACATCCTCGTCCAGGAATCAGCCGAGGTACACAAATCGATAATTTGATAAACATAACCAAAACGAAATAACGATAAATACTTACAACAGAGGCACTTAGTCCTCACACAGAAGAAATAGCAGCGGAATGGTAACTAGCGTAGCTTCAGCACCAAGCCACAGGCAGCTCAACTAGGGTATAAGCCAAACAACAAACTTCTCCTCCTCACAAGGCTTCACTCTAAAGATTGCAATAATGCAAGACTGAGTACCATCCACCGTACTCAACAAGCCACACTAGGGAATGCAATGTAATGCAACAGGATACCAAAGCAAAGGCATAATATGGTTTATTTGCATAAAACAACATTTAAAACATTTACACTTAAAATCATTGAAAACCGTATAGTTTAATTAATACCAACATTAAATCCATCTCTGAATAACGCTCCAACGCAGTTCAGGTCCAAAACCATAACTCTCCAAATAGGAGCTATCAATATTCCATCATTTATTTCCATTAATGAGTAGTGTGGGACTAATCACAGAAAACATTGCTAGGCCCGCTCATTAACCGCGAGCACGGCTATTCGAATAGTTTTACTCTGGTCAGAGGTGTACCAATTTACCCACAAGACAGAACTCCACAGCACATCACTGTGCCCCTTGATACCACCACGGTACCTCGGAAAGGAATTGTGATAGGACCCTCCATGTAATCCGCACAACAAGGGAGCCACCCGCTGGACCACCAGTCTCCGGTAGGATTGATCAGATACCTAGTCTGGGAGACGATCCAACGCCCAAGACATGGACTTATTGACGCAGCCATGGTGGTCTTATTGACACAGCCACAACACACCATGGTGGACCCCGGTTGAACGTACTACACTTTGGTTCCTACCATTACCCATACTAGCTTGTGGTTAGCACGAGTATTGCTTCACAACAAGTAGTCCGTGAACCGGTCCTTAACTGTCATGAGCACCGCTAGCAACAATCACAATCCTGGTACTCACAACCCACCATTCAGTCAAGTTTTAGTTGGCACAATTAATTAACCAGCCACGACTCACTGTCGTGAAATTGTAGCCAATATCCATTAATTAATCAGAATGAATAAATAGTTTCCCACATAAAATGACACTATAGTTGCTAGGCATGGCTAAGCAAATCCTAAATAATCTAGCTAGACCATTAAATAGTCATCCAGCTAGTCAGTATTATTCACCCAAGGTATCAAGGTATAGATAGCAATAACAAAATAGCCATAAATATCAAGAAATATTGGCTATTAAATAATTACCCGTAATAATGTCATTCTAAAGCATTTCATGCAATAACTTTAAAATAAAATAGCTTTCAATGGGACTCTTCAGCTTCATGTCAGCTGGAAAGGGTGTTTATAGTCCTTCCCGAGTGGCGTCCCACTCGGAAGTTAGACTCCTCAGCATCATGTCAGCTGGAAAGAATATTTATAGTCTCTCCCGAGTAGTGCACTACTCGGAAGTTAGACTCTTCAGCATCATGTCGGCTAGAATAATGTTGCTCATGGCAACTATTGGCCAAGCATGTAGGCCGAGTACCACTTTATGAAATTAAAACCATTGTGTGGTCAGGTGTACTTGAGAGATACATGCATCCCCAACTTTGACGAGGACTAGCTTGTGATCCTTATACGGATATATCCTCAATACCTGGTGGATAAAACAGATACCCAAACACATGTGTTTAGCAATTAGGCCATCATAAAACATATCTGTTTACCTCATCGGTTCCTGTTGGTAGCACCAGCACTGTGATTTTAACACAGCCAGCGAGCGGCCCACATTGAGCGTGCTACTGTAGAAACTCATGTCTTGGTGGCCCAGTACCGACTTTGTAGGCCCAAGCCCACGAATCGGAATCAACTCTATAAATGGCGGGGAGAGAGAGAAAAGATTCCTTCATCTTCTTCAATCCACCAATCGTTTCGTCTTCCAGCTTCCACGCCGAAATTTCGCCTCCCGCTCTGCTAGGGTTAGCCATTGCTCGCTCTTCCCCACTGAAACTCAAGCGATTCCGCTCCTCGTTATCCATTCCAAGCCCCCGACAGCCTTTTCCCCAAATCTCCTCACCCCCAGACATGCCAAGAGTGTCGAAGATCCCAGAGGTGACTGATGAGGCGTGGCCGACTTCGGATTGTGGTCGGTCCAAGCTAGAGCGCTTCGAGAAGCAGCTGAGGTTGCAGAGCCACGCTGTCATCAACTGGCATCCGGCTGAAGGGGAAATGGTTCCGGAGCCCCAGGAGGGTAAGACCGTCGTTTTCGCCTCTTTTTTCCACCGGGGTCTTTCTCTTTCTTCTTCCGAGTTCTTCCGCCAGCTTCTCGCTTTTTATGAACTCGAGTTGGTGAATCTGAATCCCAACTCGATTATGCAAATCTCCCTTTTTGTGACTCTCTGTGAGTGCTTCTTGGGTGTGAAACCCCATTTGAATCTCTTCAGATATCTGTTTCATATCAAGCCCCAGCCCTCCAAGAATAAAATCCAAGTAATTGGGGGGCCGATATCCAACTCAGAAACGAGATGAAGAGGACTTATATCAATATCCCTCTGAAATCTTCTCTCAAAGGCTGGCATAAGGAATGGTTTTACTGTTCCGATCTTGAGTCAAGCCTTCCCCCTTTCATGGGTTTGCCCCCAGTGGTCATTGCCAAGTGGTCGTCTCTGCCCACCTCTGAAGAAATGGGGCAGGTCCTCAAACTTGCTGGCAGGATTGACAAGCTGAAGAAAGCCGGGTTGACTAGTCCATAGGTGGCCAGACGTTTCTTGACTCGGAGCATGAGGCCACTGAAGCTAAGGTGCCACTTCGGCTGGGACTACAAGGGAAAAGGTGTTCCCAGCTGGGAATATGCTGATCTGATAGACAAGTACAAAGTGACCGACACCCTGCTGGATTTCTTTGCCAGCAGGGTGGTCGAAATTGAAGATACAGGGCGATCTGTGGTGGCTTATAGCCAGAAGAGGCCGCGCCCAAAGGTAACCCTTGCCGATGTTGTCTTTGTAGTTCATCTGTGGTGAATGCTGGCAGATATATGCCTAGATTGACTCCAGAATGTGTAAAATATATTGTTGTACTGGTTGCAGTCATGTGAGGAGTTTGATGATGACCGAATGTTGTCGGCCATGAAGTCGAAGAAGAGGCCGAGAAGTCCTTCTGCTGCCCAACCCGACTCCAAGAGAGCGGGGAAGAGATCCGTTGTAGATCAGGGCAAGAAGAAGGTTATGATACCGAGTGCCGTAGCCGAAAGTCTGAAGATAATAGACACCGTCAGTACAGCCCCCAGGCCGCCCAGTCCTAGGCTGGGACCAGCGCAATTGAGCTCAGCATCATCGAACCCAATACGCGTGCTGCCGAGTACAAGGCCAAGTCCAGCGCTGCCAGGCTCAGTAACATCAAGCCCAAGAAAGGCGCCGCCAAGTACCTGGGCACCCCAGCCAGCCACACCGCGAGCGGGGCCGACCAGGTTAGAAACACCGCCACCAACCACCGTGCCCTCAGGCGCAATAGCCAGTGGCCCTCCAGTGCCCACCTCTGGATCAGCCGGACAGTGACTTAAGTTCTCCAAGAGGTAGGTTGCTCTAGGTCTTCTGGAAATCTTGTTCGGCGTGGTAGCATATTGATGTTTGACTCGTTATGTAGGAAGTGGGTCGACATTGATCTCAAGGAGATCGCTCCGGCTACCCCCGTCGTCGAGCCAACCCCAACCGAGCTAGCGCCGGCAAGCACACTGCTGAGCCGGCGACGGTCCCAGTTGCAAAAACTGAGACCGCCCCGACTGTAGGGCCGCCGACACCGGCCGACCAAGGGGCGGTTGTCGAGGATGTCGCTCTAGTCCCCGAGCCAACCCCCGAGGCCCCGGAGGCTGCCGAGGTGAGGGCCAGGACCCCATCGCCGTCCTTGTCGCCATCGTCGTCATCGTTGTCGTCGTCGTCATTGTCACCGCCTTTGAAAAGGCCGGACCTCCCCAGGCTCGAAGCCCCTCCCCGCAAGTTCCTGAGGACATTCCGCTGGACGGCCCTCGATGGAACTGTGAGGAGTTACAAGCACGACGAGGCTGCAGCGGAGAAGGAGCGTGAAGACTTGCTTCGCGCCGCAATCGCAGCGTCCTAGGGGATTAAGGTATGAATCTCGTCGTATTGGAATCTTGGTAGTCCTCCTTGCACGAGTGTTCTGATGCTTGACTTTCGCCTCGCACTGTTTCTCCCGAGTAGAAACTGATTGACCGCTCGGAGAGGATGAACGAGGTCCTGACCCGAGTTGCCCCCCAGCTCCAAGAATTGGACCAGCTCCGGGCTTTAAAAGCCGAAGTGGAAGGGCACAGCCAGGAGAGGGAATCTTGGCTAAGGGAGGCCATTAATCAGCTTAGGACCGAGAATTGGGACCAAGCCAAGAAAATTGGAAGTAAGTCTCCCTGACTGATCTCTTAGTATATTTGTCCCGCTATGTTGTCTTCCGACTGCCCAGTTGTGTCTTGACTGCCATACTGAGTGCTTGACTATTCTAATGTGCAGCCCTCGAAGCCGAGCTGAAGACCTAAGAGAGCCAAGGCCGGGCTCGAAAAGGACAAGTCTGACCTGACAAGGGCCGTGACCAAGCTTGAGAAAGAAAAGGCCGACTTGAAGAAGGCCAATGCCAAGTTCGAGAAGGAAAAGGTTGAACTGGAGAAGGCCAAAGCCAAGCGGGAGGCCGACTACAAAAGTAAGCCTCTGCACTGACAATGATCTTCACCAATCCATTAAGTACTTAGTCTGTGTAACGCCCAAAAATTTGCCACCGAAATTCTGAACATTCATGTGTATTAAATCCCTATCCAGAAAAGCCAGGGTACACAAATCCAAGTTACCGTACAGAGTGTCTTACAAACTGAGTAAAATTATATTACAAAAATGCAACAGAAAAGGTAAAACAAAGTCTATAGATAGCGGGTCCATCGGCAGTGTCCATCCCACAAGCACCTTGATGGCAGAGCCAGCCTAGTCCTCGGGACGATCCTCGTCAGACGCGTTCTCCAACACTGAGAGGGGGAAAAGGGAGCAAGGCTGAGTACCACCCATAGTACTCAACAAATCACACCCACAATTATGCATATGCACAGGGTACAAAGCTGAGCTAGGGTTCGTTTGCGTAAAAGCAGTTGCAAACGGTAGTAGTTCACAAATAGTAAAAAGTTGATTAATTTAACAATATTAATTCTCCACTGATTAACGTTACACCACGTTAACCAGGCCCAACCATTCCCAACTGATTGACGTTACACCACATCAACCAGTCTCCACTGATGAACGCTACACCACGTTCACCAGACTCCTCTGGTTACCGTTACACCACGATAACCGGACTCCACTGATTAACGTTACACCATGTTAACCAGTCTCCACTGAACAACGTTACACCCCGCTGACCAGGTTTTCCCGATCAACGCTACACCACGTTGACCAGGCCGCGCTGATGAACGTTACACCACGTCCACCAGGCGTCACTGATGAGCGGTACACCACGTTCACTAGTCTCCACCGATTAGTGTTTACACCACGCTAACCGGACCCCCTGAATCAATCTCCACCTCGTTGACCGGACTCAACTTCACCACCCTAGCACGACGTTTCATAAAACTTAGATTAATTATCTAAAGTGAGACTAATCACGGTAAGTTTGGCCAATGTGCCTATAACCGCGGGCGCGGCTATTCGAATACATTTACTCTGATATATCAGAGGTGTAAACTGTACCACAAGATCATCAGCCCCACACAACGTTCGTGTGTCCAGTGCATCACCACGCATTTTTCTTTTTCTCCCTTTATTGTGAGAGGCTGTGATAGGACCGTTCAACGAACCCCTCCCTAAGCCATTACCACCACGCTAAGTGGTTGCACCTGCCGACAGGGCACACCATATTGGCCAGGCTTACCCCCCTTGCCTTGCGCCACGGTGAATCCGAAAGCTGATCAATCACCCGTATTCCCCGGGCCGACCCAACTCCATCATGCCGCACCCTCTTCTTCGGTGCCTAGGAGAGGGACGAAGAAACGCTTCAAGTCAGCCGTTGCCACGCTTGCTTGTGAAATAGTATGGGTAGTTGCCCAAGTGGTTCCCGCGAACCGGTCCTTCAATTGCCATGGGTGTGACAAGCAAACCATCACCACAGCCCATCCATTTAGGTCCAAGTTTTAGTAATTTAAAACATCAACCTATCCAAAGTTCTATTTTTACGACATTGAGTCGAATCATACGAAAAGGGTATTATTTAATTCCCCTGTGAGCTATGTTGCTAAGCATGGCTAAGCATCCTAAGAATAGTAATCTAATCACATTATTACCTAGGTGACAAGGATTCAGGTTTCAAACCTATGGCACAATCCTATCATCATAAGGGTCATAACCCACCCACATGAAATATAGAAATAATACAGTTTATTTAAGTAAACAAAGCAATTTTAGCGCGAAAAAACGGGTATACAAAGTGATCAAGGTAACGTGCGACTTGCCTTGCTCCGGCTCGATGTACTCGGCAACGACCTCGGTAATATAACAGGAGGGTCACCAACGTGGATTCTACAACAAACAATGCACAAACTTAAATTAAAAAGCAGTACATGTGGGCATCAAACATGGGCTGAAAAGTATTTTTAATGAATTCTTGGCATTTTTCTGGATTTAATGAAATTTGAATGGGCTTAATCGGAGTTCGTATGAATTAGTTATGATTTATTGAAGTTTTACTGTGTTTTCTAAAGCAAATATAATTAATAAGCGATTTATTGCGCATTAACTCGATTTATGACGTCACTTGACCGAGAGGCCGGCACCGACAGGCGGGCCCCACCGGTCAGCGGCGCGGGGGAGGCAGGCGTACAGTGGACCGAGTCCACCACGACCAGAACCAGTGCGCCACATGGTGCCAACATGGCGGGCACGCGGGCGACCACGCGGACGGCCCCGGGGAACGGCGGCCAAAGCCGGCCGTCCCGAGCAGGAGGCGGCGGCGCGCACTGCAACCCATGGTCACCGGCGGTGACCACTCAACGCGGTGGCGGGCATGCGGAGGGGCGAAATGGAACAAGGATTCGACAGGGATTCTCACCGGCGGCTCGCGGCGACGAGCGACGGCGACAAGGCGGAAGCGGCGGCGGCTTCGGGACGTCGTCGCAACGAATGCCTCCGATGACGGCGAACGAGGCGAGAGGCATGTGACCGAGGTGTCCTAGAAGATGAGGAAAACGGGAAGCAAGTTAGCTCGGAGAACAGGGACGCGACGCGGCGGAAAAGGCTGGCCGGAGAGGAGACAGAGGGCCGGAGCTCACCGCGCGCGAGGGCGAAGCATTCCGGCGGGCTTCGGCTCCCACAGAGTGGCGGCCGACGAGCGACGCGGCACGGCGGAAACTATGGCGGTGGCGGTGCGGCTTGGCGGCGTCTGGAACGGCAACGAGCGACAGCCGGAGTCGGTGGAAAGCGGCGGAGGCTCAAGTGCACGGTGGCGATGGTGATTTAGGGCACGGGGGGCTCGGCGTGTTGGGGAAAAAGGCGGGGAAGAGGATGAGGAGGCTTTTTATGCACGCGGGCGAGCGAGATCGAGGCCGTAACGGCTCAATCGTGCACGGGAGTGAGGGCGACAGCGTCGGGGTCGTGCGCGGGATTCACGAGAGAGAGGGGACGAGGATGCCGGAGGACATGGGGAGTGGGGGGCAGACTCGGTCCGCGCTCGTTTGAACCGGGTGCGAGCGGGCGCGGAGGTAGGAGGCGGTGCTGGATCGGACGGCGGAGGGGATTTTTCCCCTTCGCCCAATTCGGACGGAGGAGGAAGATGGTGCTGACAGGCAGGCCCCCAGCTGTCAGCGGGGAGGCGCGCGGGCGCGCAGATGACGCAGCCCGACAAGCGAGGCCCAGCGCACAGAGAGAGAGCGAGCGGGAGCGGCAGCTGACGGCTAGGGCCCGCGAGGAAGCAGCGCGCACGGGCATGTGGAGGGCGTCGACACAGTGTTGGGCGGTGGCCAGCGAGAGGGAAAAAGGAAGAAAAGAAAACTGAAGGAAAATAAAAAGGAAATTGAATTCCAGGGCGATTTTAATTCCGATAAGTGTTTTTCATTTATTAAAAATAGTTCTTGTGCTCTGAAAATTCCACTAAAAATCCAGTTAATGTATTTTGGCAAGGAGAACATAAGAAAAATATTCTCGGCCATGTTAATTTATTATTTTGCATTCTTGCACATTGAACTTAATTCCTCTGGCCTTTTAAATTTATTTTTCTTGGGCATTTTCTCAGGTAGAATTTTGTGTGGCTAAAATTAGGGTGTGACAGTCTGTAGTTTGCCTGACAAGTTTACTTGTTGGTGAACCCGGGCAGCTGCTAGAGCCAGTGCCCAAATCCAATTCCAGGCTTTAGCAAAGGAGATAAAAGTCGTCAGGGAGTCACAGGAGATCCTTGCCGAGTCCGTGAAAGGGCTCCTTGACGTGATGGATCCTCGTCATGTGGGAACCAGCTCCAACACGGTGTCCCAGGTGCAGGCGTGCCTTAACGAAGGACCGACTATCCTGAAGAGGTACTCGGATGAGCGTACGGTTGTCGGCGTGGCCCAAACCTTGGTGACGACCAAGTCCATCTACCCTAGGGTAGACATTGAAGCCATCGGAGAGGGATTCGCCGAGGAGATGACACCTGAGAAGGCGCTGGAGCTGATAGCCAAGGCGAAGCCAACTACAGAGGTGATCACCCAAGACCTGGGTATGTAAAAACAGTCCATCATGCAGTCGGCGTATATGAATTTTTGTAAAAACATGTGTAAATATATGTGTGATGCCGCCAAGCTCTGAATTATTACTTAGTTGTCATTAACTTTACCCGACTATATAATGTGCGCCGAGTTGGTCTATAGGAACTTAATTAAATCGTTCACCGTAGAAAGCTGTACTTGGGCAAACATAACAAAGTCGTTGCAAAACTTCATAACTTAAGTAAAACAGGCTCGTATATTATTGACAAAGCACATATAATACATGCAGCCCCCGACTCACTACTCGGTTGGAACAAGCGGTGTAGTGAGTCAGAGAAATCTGTACACATGGAAAAGTATAAAACTCAGGTATAGAAATGACGTAGCTGTTCTATATTCCATGAGTTGCTGATGAGGGCACCGTCTCTGGTCTTCAGTCGGTAGGCGCCTGGCCGCGTGACCTCAGCTATAATGAATGGCCCTTCCCATATTGGGGATAGTTTGTGCCTGTCTTTGGTGGTTTGCATTTTCCTCAAGACGAGATCTCCGACCAAAAAGGCATGGCCACGGACATTGCGATTGTGGTAGCGATGCAGGCCTTGAAGATACCTTGCCGACTGGATTATTGCGATATCCCCTGCTTCTTCTAACTGATCTAGTTCGACCAATCGGGTATTATTTGAGGTGTCTTCTAAGTAAGCCCGAACTCGCGGAGAGCCAAACTCTAACTCGGTTGGTAGCATAGCCTCGGCACCGTAAACCAGAAAGAAAGGGGATTGCCCTGTTGCCCGACTAACCATGGTTCTGAGAGACCAGAGAACAGATGGGAGCTCTTGCACCCACCGGCCCGCATATGGTTGTAGTCAATCAAATATCCTGGCCTTGATACCTTGTAAGACCATACCATTGGCGCGTTCAACCTGCCCGTTGCTCCGTAGGTGTGCCACAGACGCATAGCAGATCTTGATGTCGAAGTTGTCGCAGAAATCTTGAAACACGCTACCCGTGAACTGAGTGCCGTTGTCCGTGATGATGTGGTTAGGGACCCCGAATCGGTATAATATACTCATGATGAAGTCCTTTGCTCGTGCCGCTGTTATGGTAGCAACGGGTTTTGCCTCAATCCATTTCGTGAATTTATCCACTGTGCCGAACAGGTGTGTAAACCCTCCTGGCGCTTTCTTGAAAGGCCCGACCATGTCGAGTCCCCATACTGTGAAGGGCCAAGAGATTGGGATTGTTTGGAGTTCTTGGGCTGGGAGATTGGTTTATCTTGCATAGAACTGGTAGCCCTCGCATGTGCGAACAATGTCTTTAGCGTCTGTTACTGCTGTTGGCCAGAAAAATCTCTGCCGGTAAGCCTTTCCGACTAATGTCCTGGATGCGGCATGGTTACCACATTTGCCCGAGTGGATTGATTGCAGAATTTGCTTGCCCTCCTCAGTGGTGACGCAGTGCATGAGGACACCGGATGCACTTCTTCGGCACAGGTCTTCTCCGATGACTAGGAAACTCTTGCTTCGACGTTTGATCTGTTTGGCTTGACTGCGATCTTCTGGGAGTTCATCGTCCAGGAGGAATTTGAGAACAGGAGCCGCAAGTCTTGACATATGTTCAGTACTCGTTTGTTGCCGGGGTAGGTTCGCCTCCCGACTGCTCTGACACTGGTTTCTTCTTGACTGACAGCTCCATATGTTGCTCGACAAAGATCCCTGTCGGGACCGCTTCTCGCTTAGATCCCATGTTGGCCAGTTCGTCTACAGCATTGTTGTATTGTCGTAGGACACGTGTTATCTCCAGCCCTTCGAACTTGTTTTCCAGCTTTCGGACCTCATGACAGTATGCCGCCACTGTGTCGTCGAGGCATGTCCAGTCTTTCATAACTTGGTTGACCACGAGTTGAGAATCTCCTCGCACAACCAGTCGGCAGATGCCGAGTGATATAGCAATACAGAGCTCGTGGATAAGTGCCTCGTACTCGGCGACGTTGTGGGAAGCCGGGAAGTGGATCTGGAGAACGTACTTGAGTTTTTCGTCGGTAGGGGACGTCACTACGATGTCGGCCCCGGCGCCGCCGATCTGTAGAGAACCGTCGAAGTACATTGTCCAGTACTCTAGCTTCGCTGTTGATGTAGGCATTTGAACTTCTGTCCACTCAGCCACGAAGTCGGCTAGAGCTTGTGATTTGATAGCTATCCGTGGCTCAAAGGTGATGTCGAACGCCATCAACTCGAGCGCCCATTTAGCGATTCGGCCAGTGGCCTCGCAATTATGCAGGACATCCCCGAGTGGATACGATGTGACCACCGTGACTTGATGTGCTTGGAAATAATGCACCAGCTTCCGGACAGTGATGAGTATGCCGTACAATAGCTTCTGGACCTGCGAATATCTTATCTTCGAGTCGGCAAGGACCTCGCTAACAAAGTAGACTGGCCGTTGAATCTTCTGTATGTGACTCTGTTCAGATCGCTCGACCACCAGCACCGTGCTGACTACCTAAGTAGTTGCCGCCAGATACAACATTAATGGTTCTTGGGGCATTGGTGACGCCAACACGGGTGGTGATGTGAGAAATTTTTTGAAGTCTTCGAAGGCTTGCTAGGCTTCGGGAGTCTATTGGAAATTGTTTGCTTTCTTCAATAGCTTGAAGGGCATGCCCCATTCGCCTAGTCAGGAAATAAACCGGCTGAGTGCCACCATGCAGCCTGTCAGCTTCTGGACGTCCTTCTGGCTAGTTGGGGGTGCCATGTTCATGATTGCATTGACTTTTTCTGGGTTGGCTTCGATGCCGCGATGCGAGACGATGAAGTTGAGTAGCTTGCCGGATGGTACACCAAAGGCGCACTTTTCTGGATTCAGCTTCATCTTGAATCTTCGAAGATTGTAGAAGGTTTCTTCCAGGTCAGCGATGAGGTCTTCTTTAGACTTGGTCTTGATCACCACATCGTCGACGTAGGCCTCCACGTTGCGCCCGATCTGAGTGTGTAGACACTGCTGAATGGCCCATTGATACGTTGCTCCAGCGTTTTTCAAACTGAACGGCATAGTGATGTAGCATTACACTCCAAACGGTGTGATAAAAGACGTCTTTCGGCAGTCCTCTTCCTTGAGGCTGATTTGGTGGTATCCCGAGTAACAGTCGAGAAAGCTGAGAAGTTCACACCCTGCGGTTGAATCCAACCAAATGGATCCTTGGGGCACTCCTTGTTGAGATCGGTGTAGTCCACTCACATGCGCCATTTACCGTTTTTCTTTCGGATCAGGACTGGGTTTGCCAGCCAATCCGGGTGATAGACCTCTTTGACGAACCCGGCTGCAAGAAGCTTGGTTATTTCTTCTCGGATAGCATCTTTGTGGTCTTGGGCGAAGTGCCGCAGCCGTTGCTTGACTAGCTTAGCATCTGTCTTGACATTGAGGGCGTGCTCGATCACCTCCCTTGGTACGCCCGGCATGTCGGACGGTTTCCACGTGAATATATCCTTGTTGGCTTGGAGGAAGGTGACGAGCACATCTTCCTATTTGGGGTCGAGTCCGGTCCCGACTAGAGCAGTCTTGGAGGGGTCGGAAGGGTCCAGGGGGATCTTCTTCGTGTCAGAGTCCACTGAAATTCCTGACTTCGCTGCTTTTTTGGCCAGAACTTGATCATCCTCGACTTCAGTCGTGGCGGCTTGCCGAATGCTGTTGCATCCGACTGCTGCCTCTTGTGATTGAGCCAACTCACAGCTCTCCTTGTCGCAGGTGAAGGCTTGCTTGACATCGCTGCGGAGGGAGAGGACTCCTGCTGGCCTAGGCATTTTGAGCACCATGTAGGTATAGTACGGTATCGCCATGAATTTGGCGAGCGCTAGTCGTTCGAGTATCGCGTGGTATGCGGTCTCGAAGTCGGCGACCTCAAAGCAGATGTTTTCTATGCGGAAATTATCCCGCGTGCCGAAGGTGACCGGCAAGGTTATCTACCCGGGGGGTGTTGAAAACAGGCCGGGAATTATCCCGTGGAAGGGCGCAGTAACTTGGCCGCAGTTCTGAACGAGGGATTTTCATCTCATCCAGGGTCTTGGCGAAGAGGATATTGAGCGTGCTACCTCCGTCTATGAGGGCCTTCTTTAGCTTGATATTCTTGACGACCGAGTCCAGGACGAGTGGGTAGCGTCCTGGGTGTGAGACCCGATCGGGGTGATCTGGCGCATCGAAGGTGATGAGTGTTTCTGAAGAACGCAAATATTGGGGGGCGTCTGTTGTAAAGACCGCGTTGACGTCGCGTGTTGTTAGCTTCTGCTTCCTCTTGGACTCGTACGCAGACGGCCCTCCGAAGATGTTGAGGATCTTGAAAATCGTCTGCCGGGCCCGAGTCTAGCTTGTCTTTGTCCTTGTCGGCGCCAGAGGATGAAGCCTGCTCGGAAGCAAAACTTCTTGAGCATGAAGCAGTCTTTGGTCGCGTGCTTGCCCTTGGGGTGGAAGGGGCAAGGCCCATTCATGACTTTCTGGTAGTCGTTGTTCCATGGGGGCCACGACTGAGTACGCTCCATATTAGCCACCTTGTTGTCCGATTTTCGCTTGCGGTTGCCGGACTTGTTCTGTGATGGCTTGTTGTCAGCTTTTGCCTTTTGGTCTTTTTGCCGGGGTTCTTTCTTCTTGTCGAGGGCCTCTGCGACTGCCTCGGCCGAGTCGGCGTATTTGTTTGCCATATCGAAGAGAGCCCTGACAGTGGCTGGAGGCTTCCGAGTGAATTTTGCGATGAACGGGGCGTCCTTTACTCCCTTGTGGAAGGCGGCGATGACGACCTCGTCCTTGATCATTGGGATTTGGTTGCGCTTCTCGGAGAACCTCTTGATGAATTCGCGCAGAGACTCGTTCTTCCTCTGGTGCAGCTGGTATAAATCATGCTCGGAAGACGGCCTCTTGTAGGTCCCTTGGAAGTTAGCGATGAACCGCTCCCTGAGTTCTCCCCAGGAACCGATCGACCGCCTCGGGAGCCCTATTAGCCATGTCCTCGCTGAGTCGGCTAAGGCGACCGAGAGGTAGTTAGCCATGGCTTTATGGTCACCTCCGGCAGCTCGAATTGCCAGGGTGTATACGGTGAGCCAGGACTCGGGATTGGTTTTGCCATCGTATTTCTCGATTCCCATAGGCTTGAAGCCCAACGGCCAGTCAACGTCCTGTAGCTCGTGGATGAAAGCTGGAACACCTTCATCTTCGTGAGGGCTCCGGCTCCGACCGCGGCGGTTAAACCGCTTGTGGTAAAGACCGAAACGCTCGTGCTCGTCCTCCAGTCGGCGGCGTTCGTCCTCTTCACGTTGACGGCGCCGGGCATTAATGTCTTGTCGAAGATCGCGTTGTAGACGAACTTGGAGGTCTTGGTCGAACCGGCGATCGTCTGGCGACGCCGCCGATTGTTGTTGGTGTTGTCGAGTGATGTTTGCCGCGACTCCTCGCGTGGCTGACTTGAGCCGATCGCCTGACGTCGTGCTGATGTAGATGAGCCTGTTGCCGGAGAACCCAACCAGTTGGTCGGTATAAGTGTGTCGCCCGACTGCTCGTGCTGCTGACAGGCGGCAGCTGTAATCATCGCCTTGATCTTGGCGATAGTCGAGGTGGCCTGGTGATCAGGCCTAAGCTAGAGTGTGTCTAGTAGGGTTGCAGTGGCCACGACATTCTGTTGCGGCGTGACAAAGACGTCGTGGTCGCCAACTTTAGTCTGGACGATTTGCTACTGAGCGGTTCACCCAGCCTTGCATAGCTCGTCGTTGCGAGCCTCGCGGTCGGCCTTCTTCTGTTGCCGTAGTCGGCGCACCTCCTCCTGCTGCTCCTCTTGTACTCGACGCACCTCCGGCGGGGGGTTGATGCCATGAAAATCTCGCAGGGCAAAAGGAAACTTGCCAGACTGGTGTCCGAACTAGTGTCCGAAGCGTTGTCTGACTTGGAGTCGGAATCCGAATAGTTGATCGGAGTAAGGATGACTCCGACTTCCCTAGTTCCAATCTGGAGTGACTCAGAGCCACGTCCAAGCTGGAGCCTAGAGGATCGGGTCAGCCGCGTGGGAGGTAGATCCGCGGCATCGCCGGGTCTGCTAGGGAGATTGACGATCTCTCCCCCTCCTAGCCTGACCCGAGCCGGCTCGAGGCCAAGCGCGAGTTGGACGCCAAAGGAGAGAGTTGTCCCGAGACCCGGCAAGGTGGTAGATCGCTGCAGCAAATCGACAAAGGTGGCTGTGGCGTCTTGTGAGCCGACTAGCGTGGAGCCAGCTAGCTCCTCGACCGGTTGGATTGGATCTGCATCGGCCAAGGTGAGATTGCCGAACATGTCGGCGACGAAGTCGAGGCTTCCAAACGTCATTGTGTCTCTAGGGGAGAATTTGTCGCCATCGACTCTGGTTGCTGGATCCATGGAACTTGTAGATGTGAAACTCACCGGAGCCCCTACCTGGCGCGCCAACTGTCGATGTTTTACACCGGCAATATGAATGTGGGGCTACCCGGCGGATGGAAACTCGGTGGATTGCAAAGGAACACAATGAGATTTTATACTGGTTCAGGCCCTCGATGTGAGGTAATATCCTTCGTCCAGTTGTGGTGTTATTCCTTTGAGGATTTGTGTCGATCTATGATCTTATGCCCTCAGGGGGCACCCTGCCTCCCCTTATATACATATACTAGGGGACAGGGGTACAATGTAGGAATCCCAGCCGGATATGGCCAAGGGATTTTCTTTTAGGGATACAATTTACCCGACTAGGACTGTATATTCCTTATCATACAAGGCAAAGTCTGTCGGGTGCTACTATATCTCTAATTACAAGTCTCGGCCCATCCTCTATCTGAGTGGCCCATATGCTTGTGATGAGGTATCTAGGGCCCATGGCCTCCACACTATGCTAGTTGTTCTACTGTAATTTTCTTTTGTGTAAGGACTAAGTGCCTCTTTTGTAAGTATTTATCGTTATTTTGTTTTGGTTATATTTATCAAATTATCGATTTATGTACCTCAGCTGAATCCCGGACGAGGAATTACCGCACAAATTAGCTTTGAAAATTTTGGTGAATTTCCAAACGTGACAAGTTGCTATCAGAACCAATCTTGACTGTAGGATAAGCCAAACGGTCAGACCTTAAGGACATCTTTCCCAAAAACCTATTTGTGAAAAGTCCTCTCCTCTACGGAATTCTTTGCAAAGTTTTTCATCTATCCTCCCTTCCTCCTTCTACTGGTCTAGTTGTTAAACCTGGTGGCTACATGTCACACCCAGAAATTCACTAGAATTTCCAAAGCTAATTAGGACATCTTTCCCAAAAACCTATTTGTGAAAAGTCCTTCTCTCCTCTACGGAATTCTTTGCAAAGTTTTTCATCTATCCTCCCTTCCTCCTTCTACTGGTCTAGTTGTTAAACCTGGTGGCTACATGTCACGCCCAGAAATTCACCAGAATTTCCAAAGCTAATTGGTGCAATAAATCCTCATCCAGGAATCAACCGAGGTACACAAATCGATAATTTGATAAACAGAACCAAAACGATAAATACTTACAGAAGAGGCACTTAGTCCTCACACAGAGGAAAACCACAGCGGAACGGCAACTAGCGTAGCTTCAATACCAAGCCACAGGCAGCTCAACTGGGGTATAAGCCAAACACCAAACTTTACCTCCTTGCACAGCTTCACTCTGATGATTGCAGTAATGCAAGACTGAATATCACCTACCGTACTCAACAAGCCACACTAGGGGATGCAAAATAATGCAACAGGAATCCAAAGGAAAGGCATAGTATAGCTTATTTGCATAAAACAACATTTAAAACATTTGCATTTATAAACTTTGAAAAACAGTATAGTTTAATTATTATCAACATTTAACCAATCTCTGAACAACGCTCCAACGCAGTTCAGGCCCAAAGCATGTCCCTCCAAACTAGAGCTATCAATATTCCATCATTTATTTCCATTAATGAGTAGTGTGGGACTAATCACAGAAAACATTGCTAGGCTCACTCATTAACCGCGAGTACGGCTATTCGAATAGTTTTACTCTGGCTAGAGATGTACCAATTTACCCACAAGACATAATCTCAACATCATGTCAGCCATGCATCGCAATACTCGAAAGTACCCAAATAGAGATTGTGACAAGACCATCCATATAACTCGCATAATAGGAGGCCTCCCGCCAAGCCTCCGATTTCCAGTAGGGGTGATAAAGTGTCTTCCCCCAAGATGGTTCAATGCCCAAATGCATGGACTTATTGTCACTGCCATGTGTGGACTTATACCAGCCACAAATCTGCCCTAGTGCCTCCTATTGAACTCATCACACTTTAAGTCCTGCTATCCCATTCTAGCTTGTGGTTAGCACGGATAATGCTTCGCAATAAGTAGTCTGCGAACCGGTCCTTAACTGTCATGAGCACCGTTAGCAACATCACAATTCTGGCGCTCACAACCCACCATTAGTCAAGTTTTACATTAATTAACCAAGCATGGCAAACTATCGTGAAACTACAGCCATTTAACATTAAAGGGTCATTGATGATTGATTTATTCCTCACATAAAATGACGCTACAATTTCTATGCATGGCTAAGCAGAACCTAAATAATCTAGCTAAATCAATAAATAGTAATCTTGCTAGTCAATATTAATTACTCAGGGTATCAAGGTAAAGGAATCAATATCAACATGACCATAATAGTCAAGGATTATTGGATAATAAATAAATACCCGTAATAATGACATTCAAAAACATTGCGTGCAATAACGTTAAAACAAAATAGATTTCACAAATAGGATCAACATGCTTAAGGCGATTATCGTGTGACTTGCCTTGCAACAAAACGTCTTCCGTAAATCTTTCGAACTCTTCCTCAAGCTTTGCGATCCTCTGAAGCGGCGATTACAGTAGACTACACGCAAAACAAAGAAAAAAATCCCTAAGAAACTCTAAATAAACAGTATATAAAAAGTACATAAACATGTAGATCATAATTTTAGATGAATTTAGAAAGAAGAACGGATTGAATCGGAGTTCGAACGGAAAAAATAAGGCCTCCGGAAGTTTAATTCAGAAAATTTACGTAAGAAATTGGAAAGAATATTCCCTCAGAATTAAATTAAAAGAATTATTCTTGCACAGGAAAAGGGAGGTAGGGCTCGCTGTCATAGACATGGCTCTGGTGAATTAGGTCTATAAACCAGAGGGATGAGGTGGCTAATGAACCAATAAGGTGGTTGCATCCTTGGCGACACATGGGCAGAGGGAGGTGGCGGCTGAGGTGGATTAACGACGAGACGATTAGGGCTGATGTGGCGGAGGGGTTAGGTAGAGGGGATCCTACGGATAGGATTGCTCTCAGGAGATCCGACGGTTGAGATCGATTCCAATAAATTATGCAAATCCAATGGCTTACATAGATTAATTCAGATCCGGATGAATTTGGATGGCTGCGGATGGATCAAGAGTTCACACCCTAGGCCCACACGTCATGCACTAAGGAGGGGGAATGCCATGGGGTCCATTTGTCATGCGGAAAGAAAAGGGGAAACAACGGAGGGCCCACTTGTCAATGTTACAGGGGAGGAGGGCTAGGGGGACCGGCCTTTCAGGGCGTTCGCCCAGGCAAAGCAAGGTTGCCCCGTGCTTCTCCATGGCGCAGCTCGGCAAGGCAGAGTCGTGCGACGGCGCGACGACGATGGTGGCTTGGGGAATCCGGTGACCCGTGGGGGGCGCCAGGCAAACGACGACACCGAGGTGGGTGCGGCAAGATGACCTTGCCGCTGGTGCGGCGACCAACCGGCGGCGCACAGCAAGCAGACGAGGACGCGACGGGCGTCGATGTAGACGGCGGCGACGATGCCGGGCGGGGAGCAGCGCGGCGCCAGGCGGAGAAGATGGAGGCGGGGCTGAGGTGCTCACCGGCGGCGAAGGGGGACGGCAACGGCGACGAACGGCCGGCAGCGGCTGTTGCTGAGCAGAGGCTGCAGTGGCGAGGTCGAACCGAGCGGAGCGGTAGCGGCGAGCAGGCTCCAGGCGGCGGCGCACGGGAGAAGGGGTGCGCTGTGGTGGTGTCTCGGTAGATGGCGGCGGCTAGGGCACATGCGAGGGCGGCGGTTGGTATTTAAGGGGCAGGCGCTAGGGCACGCGGTGGCTCCAGAGGCGGCTGTTGTGGAGAAGGCGCAGGCGGCGGCGCAGCGTGGGAGACCGGCGGCCGCACGAGGTAGCATGCGGCCGGGTCGGGGTGGCAGGCCGTGCGGCGGCGTGGGCCGAGGCCGGGCTAAGGCGAGCAGGCCGGGGAAGAGGGACGCCTAGGCAGCTCGGGGCCGGGCCCTGGATGGCGCCGCAGGGAGAGAGGAAAGAAGAGGAGGCAGGAGGAAGGAGGAGGAAGAAAGGAAAAAGAGAAAGGAAGGGGAAAAAGATCGAGGGAAAAGAGTAAAGAGAGAAAAAAAAGAAATAGAGGGGGTTTTTTAGAAAATTCCCTAAATTTGGAATTTGAATTTTAGAATTTCAAGAAGTATTAGGAATATCGGAAATTGGGAAAAATGTTCAAAATTTTAGAGTTCCATGAATATTGGGATATATATATATATTTGGAACTTCGGAATCTTAGGGGTTTGTGCGAATCGAAATTTTATTTAGAATTAGGAAGACCAAAGGGGTTTTGAAATATCCAAAATATAGGAATATTTTGGGGATAATTCAAATATACGGATTATGGGGTTATTTTGGATATTTGGATATTATTTATTTTTTATCGATAACTCGCGGAAGCTTCTGGAAGCTGGAATTTTGAAGCATATTAGAAAATGAAATATGTTTAGTGGAGTTCAGAGGACGGAGGATACCTTTTAGAGGAATATTTGGAAAAGTTGAATCTTGGAATTATCTGGGAATTCGATAAAATTGGATAATTGATCTTTCCAAAATATTATTTTGGAGATATGGGAAATTAGAATATTTTCCCGAAAATTAGAAAAATGGAATATCTCGAATATTATAAATATTTTAGGATTAAAGAGTTGACAAAAATGTTTTATCAGGACTAGAGTTTGGAGAAATTTCAGACGATTGGAGATTTGGATTTGTTTCGATAGAAAAGGGGTTTTAAAAAATACTAAACTTGGGAACTTCGGATTTAAGATTCTAAGGAGGCTTTAGAGTTCTGGGAGCAATAGAAAACCTTAGAAGAAAAAGAGAGTTAGACCAGAAGAAAAAGGGAGTCAAAGTTTGCAATAAACAAGGAGACTTTAAATAACTGAATCAGGCACGACCCAAATAGGAGAGAAGAAAGGGATTTCATTATATATTTATTTAATTATTAAAATGATATTTGTCCCCTTAAAATTAATTTTGAAGCTCCGAAAATTCCGAGAAAATTTCAAAGGGTTTATTAACTCGTGGGGAATTTACCAAAGGCAAAACCCATCACGAAACATAAAGAATTTATTATTGTAAATACTCAAACACTTAAAATATTCTAATAAAACCACAATAATATAAAAGCATCCAAGCATTTATTTAAAAAAAATTAAACTTGGGATTTTTAACATTGAAAATTTCAAAATTTTATTGAAACACTTTCACAATCAAATTCTCTGGTGATTTCTTATTTTTCCATTTACCCAAAAACAATTTTTAATTAAAATGATTTTCAGAGTATAACACTACAACCATGAAGATGCTAGAAGTGGTTAACGGTGTCAACAGATGGAGGTCGTTCCACGCATTGGAGAGCATCAAGGAAGATTCTAGGATCCAAGTCGTCATGCCGTCAGCAAGGAATGAAGACTTCATGCTTAAATCATCATCAAATAAATATCCTACTATCGATATAGTTCCATTACATAATCACATCACACATGTAAAGGTTTTTACGAGATTACAAATATTACTCCTGAAAATAGGTAAGGTGACACGAAATACTGAATTATTCATCTAGCAAGCATATTCTTCTCTGCACCACCACCCCCGGTACTGCAGTTGGAGACAAAGCTCATCCTTGACGTTGAACCTACGATGAGCGCTTGCAAATGATGAATAACATAAGAATAATAAATCAATCACCAAATTTCACTTTGCCTCGACTCACATGAAGGTGCAGCATGCAACGGAGGCTAAAAACGTTGAGATACAAAAAGCTACAAGTGATTATTGTACCATTACAAAAAAGATTGTGTTCCCGTATAACAATGAAAAACAAAAAATATTAACAATTCAATACTCATAGGACATAGTATATTTCAGATCTCGGTTCTCACTGCTGACCATATTTAAATTTGTTGTGTTAGACAGAATAGCAAGAAACTAAGATGATCGACTGTGTCAATATGGCCTTTAAATTTCTAAAGAATATTTCACACTTGCAGGTCTCATATGTACACACAACTATCTTCTGATCCACTAACAATATAATTTTCATTTGTGAAATAAAACATAGACAAGATATAATATAGTTCAGATATCAAAATTCAGAAAGATGTCCACTTCAACTACAACAGAAAATTGAGACAGGAACAAGACAGATTTGACAACTTTTACTCTGACTAATATAGAGCAACGTGACCCTTGAGAATGCTTGGCTGCAATTTGGAAGAATAATGTTTGCCTTCAACTTGTCTCCATAATTAGCTACAATTTAGAGGAAAAACATTGCTTCGAAATTGTTTTTGGCATACTATACAACAACAAACAAGGTTTTTTTCTTTGAAAAAATAAACACGGGTTTTCCCATCCTCAACAATTAATAAGAATATTTTGCATATTAGAACACTTAAGGGTTCTATCTATGAATTTGTTTTGCCCTTCAGTTAGAGCTTCATTTACCTGTATATTGCAGCAGCTATTAAATATATGATACTGAAACTTCTAGGTTTCTTTTTTGAATAATGCCAGAGTTAATACAACCAGATGACCCAGTTTTATGCTTACGATGGCATTTACAATCACACTAACATGGAACTACATATATTCAACTATTAATTCCTTATGCAATGATTTTGTAAACGGTAAGGACACACACTGTTGGAGCTTTTCCTGATTTGATGATTCCTTCCTTGCACATATTCCCTCTATTAAGGTTGCTGGCTATCTCCTCCTCTGCACCTGTCCAAAATGAATCAAGTGGTGAGGCCAATCGGCAAGCTTCCGAAGCAAAAGGAAAAAAAGGGTGATGACGACTACGTCGGCTTGTCTCCACCGCTCTGCAGGACATCTCCAAGCCCTCGTCAAACGTTGCGCTGCATGGGTGGTTGTGCTGGACCAGCCCTTTGCTTGCAGCTCGCCGCCTTCTGCCTTACAGATTCCTCTGCTCTGCTCTGCCTGCACTTACGCCCGGGCCCGCAACAAACGAGATAACATGACCTAACATGAAACATAATAATAAACATGTACATTATTGTGAGATGTAAGGCTAACTTAAATACAACAATAGTTTCACCCTACTTGTATATAAAGCAACTGAATTGTCCATATACTAAGGAATCTATCCATTTACTAAGGCAGTAGGCACATTTTAAACATTAGGAGCAGTAAGGCGCAATTTAAAAATTAGGAGCTGTCTATTTTGTTAAGAGGAATTGAGTATGGTAGCAGCTATGTTGAAAGGTCTAAGTAGGTTAGACAGTAAAATTCCTTTTGATTGGATCCATAAAGAGGAGCTGCTTTTGTTTCCTATGATGGGTAGCATAGTTCCTTCAGTCACATAGAGGGTGCAAAATCTGTTCCTGAGCAACATATATACTCCAGACCATGCAAAATCTGTTTATTGTATTTCCTGATGACCTGAAAACAAATGCATTCAGTCAAAACCACTCTTTAGTGGTTAACTCATCAAAGACAGGACGTACATGTCCATACCCAGTTTGAGTAAAGACGAATAAAAAGTGACATTGGTGCAACAAAAAGGTCTTCACCTGAAACACCATCACATTTTGGTAGTCCGACTATCCTTGGAACAGTACCTTTTCGACCTTCAATGAGTGCGCCTCACCTACCATTGGCTCAAAACCATTATTTAAAAAGAACAGCTAAAACATGGCATGTGTTGTGGCAAGAAAAAAAAAACTTGTTCGCAAGTTACACAGCTAATAATTAGTAATTGTAGGGCAGTAACTCTGTCTCTACACAGGTGCTTGAACAACATAAAAGTAATACCCAACCAGGCTAAAAGCTAAAAAAATTATCAGTTCCCTAATGATGTGCTTCATAGGGGAACCAGGCCCCATGGGGCTAATCTCGGAGAACAATCCAGGGATGATGGCGGAGATCCCAGCTAGCATTTCCTGCGAGGATGATGCCGGAAAAGGAGGGAGATGGTTGGGAGCCTAACCACCCACCCGCGGAGGCTGCGAAGGGGAGATGGCCCTGTCCATGGACAGACTCCAGAACTTCTTATATTTTGGGACGGAGGGAGTAATGAAGTGATGATCTAACCAAGAGGTGAATAAAAGAGCGTACTTGCCAACCAAGGAACCTGCAATTGTAGAAAGGCCCACCTATCCACTGTTACTTGGACTACAACTGCCTGCCCAGACCCATGTACCACAACTGGTACATCAATTTTCTGAACTCATTGCACATGCATCTCTCTATGCAAGGAGAACAAGTTCCGTTAAAAAAACAAGTAAAAAACAAGCACATGGGGAGCTGAGGGTCTCAAATGTGACTCTACACATACAATTTGCTTAAATCACCTATTTATTTATGTTAACAAACTCTAAGAAATTGATGAAAATGGGATGCATCATCTGAAAACAACGTAATAGCAGTCATGAAACATTGTGATCAGTACACAGGGATATACATAAAAGTAAAGCAACTAACCTATTTATTTATATTAACGAACTCTAAGAAATCGATGAAAATGGGATGCGTCACATCCGGTATTCTCTTTTCCCCTAAACCCACGCCTCTGTTCTCATTTCTTCACGTTATGAACTACCCAAATTATTTTTCTCTAAAGAATTCAATTTCATTGGTTAGCACAATTTAGTCATAAGCAAACTTAGTTGTGTGCTAAAAAATTATGCAACTATAATGAACAGTACAACTTCCATTAATCAATCCAGACAGGAAGAGATTCCTTATTTAATAGACATGATTCCTGCTACAAAGAATAAGAAGCCTCCCTACAATTTTTTCCTTGTTCAAACTGAATGGCTTAAAGAGCAAGCAAAACAAGTATGTACTGGTTTGGTTCTCCACCCTAGCAATATTTGGAAGAGCTAGAGAAGGCTTTGTTTCGCTTAGTGCCAAAATTTGGATAATATGAGATGAGTACATGGACATTCGCAAAATTTTGGTAGACAAGATTTTACGGTATTACCAAATTTTGATAGGGTGGAGAACCAAACCAGCCCATAGCCCTATACAGGAATCATATAATGCAAAATAGAAACATAACATACTCTCAAATAACAACCGTCTCATCATGATTTCCAATTTTGTCAACTTAAAGCTCTGCTTTCACAGATAAACGAGCTAAATAGCTAAGGAATATGCCAAAAGACAATGTCCTCCATACAATTTACCTGACACAACGTAATCAGACTCTCCTAACTTCAGAGAACTTTGTCGTATTTTTGGAGCAGTGATGCTGGAGAGACAACAAAATTGCCTTAGATCTTTTAGCAACAGAAAATATATTTCACAAAAGAGGCAAAGTAAATAAAAGTTTTAGAATGTAGTATAACCCAGTAGACAAGAGATGCATCACTCTACGGAGTATTACAGACACGCTAGATAGCTTTTGCATTCTGTTTTTCAAAATTAGGGTCGCCATTGTGCATGAGCATTAAGAACCAAATAATCAACCATTAGCTTAATCTTTGAATCACAACAGGTTAAACTCTTCAACATGATAAGGCAGATGAACCGCTTATTTGGCACATGTCCAGGAATCAAGACTCAGGATTAGCACAGTGTTCATTTTCCAAAACATGATCATCCCAGTGGTGTTTGCCACAACTGTCAGAAAAATTGTCAAATGGACATTGCTTAGAAATACTTGTCAGTACGAACTTCATTGTGCACTGGGCTTGTTGACTAAGCAAAAGATAATGGATGGAGGAGGAATCATGCATTTAATTAGTAAGAGCAGGTGGTAGGATCATCTGTATAGATTGATTATGATGAAATTTGTAGATAAATTACCCAGTTGAAGGGGTTGCTATGACGTCAACCTTCTTGAAAGCTTCATTGTGATAGTACATTATCCTTCTCCTAAGCATGCCCCATCAAAAGATAATATAAGCACACATTTAACACAATATATGAGACATAATACAAGAAGAATAAGAAAGCACAAAAATCAGCATTCCCTGGTGCTCACTGCGATAATAGGTCAGCAACATATGATTTATGCTTTAGACTAAATTGAACCAGGAATAGAAAAATCAATACATCAGCTGCATGTATACCCTTACTCACCTTATTTGTTGAGAAGCAACATAGTCACTTGAAGTGAATGATCCAAAAAGTGCCAAACTTGTTCAAGTATCTAGCGTAAATTCAGTCCGTTTTCTGGAGAATATTGGCAGAACAAGATCAATACTACAGAACAGTAATTATTTTATGATTCAGCATAACAGAGGCTAAAAAACAACATATATTTTTAGATTATCATGGACCAATAATTTAACACACTATTTCCTGAAAAAAATTTCAAAAACTATAGCTCAGAATAACATGTCGAATATGAATTAAATAGATATGTGTACCCTGCTTTGTAATGAGAATTAAATAGATTGGATCTGGGGCGCGGACGGGGAACCGCGGGTGCCAGTGGGAGAAGGCGGAGGCGGCGTCGGTTGCAGCGGCAGCTGAGGAGAAGGAGGAGGAGATCGGGGCGCGCCGTGCACGGTGAGGGGGAGGCAGCGCACGGTGTATTGGAAGAAGGGCAATCGGGAGGGGGTGGGGGTGGGGAAGAATGGCGATCGGGAGGGGGCGGGGGATCGACGGCAGCAAGACGGCGAGAGCCCTTGACGACGGAGGATCGATGGACGATCGACGGCGAGGAGACTCCCTTCGGCGCTGCGACAACCCTGAAGACGGCGCTGCGGCGCCCTCCACGACGGTGAGATGGCGCCCTTCACCACGGCGGTCTACGGCGGTGGGAGGTGGGGGCTCGCCGCGAGCTGAGGGTGAGGCGGCGCTCGGTGAGGTGGGGAAAGGAGGATGGCAACACTCGGTGAGGATGGGCCGAGAGGGGTGCAGGGGGCCCATTGGGAGGACGGCCGCGCTCGGTGCCTCGGTTGGTGTGTGTGTGGAGTGGGGGAGGGGCGATCGGGAGGAAAACCGATCAATGCCGTCAGATTTCTAGATCGAATGGTCCACAACCAGCGTGTCTGCTCTGTGTAGAAGTCATCACTACCGTTATATTTTTTTTAAGTAGTATAGATTAAAATTTTTAAAAGTATTGATGCCCTTAAGGTGCCATGGACCAAGTAACTATAAACAATAATAAAATATCTTTTGAAAAATTTAAAAAACATAGATTAATTATAGTAGTAGCTAGTACTCATGCGTCTACTCCAACGCATTCGAGCAGCTTGGTAGACTTGCCTATGCATGGTATGACTTTCCAGTTGGTAGACAACAACCTGAACAAAAAATCGTCGACAGCAGGGTTCGAAGGTGCGCGTGAGACACAACCAATTTCTAGTCGGCCTCTTTAACTGATCATTTTTCTATCTAATGCTTCGTGGATCTATTCAATATCGACCTCATACGGACCAAACACACATAGACGGTAAAAACATATTTTAAATATAAATTAGACAACATAGCAAAAACTACTTTTAAGGTAAAGATATGCTGATTCATCCAATCTTATCGTTCCCAGCTAAATTTCATAACCTGCCCTAATAATTTGATCCAAATTTCGTGAATAGGCTTTTGGTAAGGAGCGGTCCCACATGGCATTGTGCCCCTACTGTTTTCATTCTCACACTCTCACTTGAACGTGGGCCCCGCCAACACCTCCGTGGCTCCGTGCTCACCTCACCACTACTCCTCCACCAATCACAGTCACCACCAACCGCGGCCAGCTTCCATACTATTTCGGTAGATCCGCCCACACACTGTCACGAGGGCCCCAACTGACCGCTCGCCCCACAGGCCAAACCCCTCGCGCTCGCTGCTGCTAAATCCCACCAAACCCCGCGCCTCGCCTCGCCGCCCCGCCCCACTGACCTCCTCTCCTCGAGCTCCCCGCCGCGGCGCCGCCTCCTCCAAACTATCCAGCCCACGCACGCGAAGCCCCGCGAGCGCGGCGACCGGAAGGTTCTAGAAGCCCCAGTTTCCCTCCCAGAGAGACCTTCTCGCTTCGCCGCCGCCATGCAGAGCGCCGCAGCGTTCGGCCTGGTCCGTCCGTGCCCAGCGCGACCGCTCCTGGGGAACAACGCTAGTCGCCTCCTTCTCCTCCCGGCCCACCCGCTCCGCATCTCGGCCAGCCCCGCAGCCTCTTCGCGAGGGGGCGCCGTGGCCGCACGGTCGGTTGGGCTGCTGCTGCCGATCTCGCCGGATCGGGAGGGGAGGCCGCGCCACGTGGCTTGCGGCGCGGCCGGCGGGGACGCTGCCGACGCCAAGGCGGAGGAGGAAGGAGGCCTCGTCAAGACGCTGCAGCTCGGCGCGCTGTTCGGGCTGTGGTATCTCTTCAATATCTACTTCAACATCTACAACAAGCAGGTGACCGCGGTTGCCAAATTAAATAGTTAGTTCTATAGGGTGCCTAAATGCGGGGATTTTCTGTTCATATGTAGATTCGGATCAGAGTATCACATTATGAAACTTGCTTTTGCTTGGGTTATTGTGCTCTGTTTGGGTTCTGGTGCTTGAAATGAGGAAATTTGCAGTGTATCTGATCCTGTATCTGTATGTGAGCGCTGCAATTTATTTTCACTTTTTTTATTTTTAGAAAAAAGAACCAGTATTATCTTGTACTGGGTGCTCACTGCTCAACACGACTATTAATTTGATTATTTCTAGTGCAGGTTTTGGTTATCTTTTTGTGGGTTGAATTGATTGTGTTTTTGCTAGCGGCCATTTAGTATGCCAATGTTTTCAAATACGTTATGATGTTGCGTTGCTATTTTCTGCCTTTATTGTTGACATTAGCCGACCTCATGGAAAAGTTATAGTTGCTTCATAGCAGAGCCCCTTTATTAAAGCTTTTGTTCGATGATGGTTCCTACAAGGCTGCAACTAGTTATGGTATGGTATGAATGGTCTGTGTGTTTTGGTGCAAGGTAGCTATAAAGATGTTGAATGTGCTATTTTGGATCTGAAGTGAAATAAATTCCAAAAAATTATGATTTACTTTTGTTGACATAGAGCTTCCGTGTATCCTGTAATCTCCTGGTGAATGGATTTGTTCTGCACTGGTGCAGAAAATTACTTAGATTTGAAATTCGGTGCTATAGGTTAGTCCATGAGGTTCCCAATGACAAGAAATCTTGGATCCTATTTTCCTCTGAATTTCTCAAGATGTTCTCAAATGGCGATTTGAAGTTGTTTTTAAGAGTCAGAAGAAGGTGTGAAGATGTCTGCATCTTTGTTTGGAACACAATATTTATTTCTTGCATTTTGAAACATGATGCAAAGTTGCAAACACATGTTTTGATGTGACATCTTGCTTAGGTACTTTTATCCTGCAATAGTTTGACCTGATGATCATTTCATCGTTGTGATACTTATTTCTCTCCTCAATGGACAAATTACATTCACTCTGCTTGTTTATTCTATCCTTCAGCCAGTATCAGTATCCCTAGATGTGCATCACGCAAATCTGATTTTATGTGCACATATTTTGTTGATTATTGTCAATATAGCATTTCTTTTGAAAAGGCAATTTATATTACATTGTGCTGTTCTTCATGCAGGATATGCTAGATGTTTATATTGATTTACTTGAAGATAAACTATAACTCTTGTTTTCTGTTACAATGTATGACAGGTCCTCAAGGTTTTTCCATATCCAATAAACATTACGACAGTTCAATTTGCTGTTGGTACCGTGGTTGCTTTGTTCATGTGGATCACTGGTATCCTTAGGAGACCAAAGATTTCTGGTGCACAGGTAGCTCTTTGATATTACATGACACACTTTGGTTTTTTAAATGGGTGGGTTGTATTAACAGGGAGTATGTGTTGCCCATGTGTTTCCTTTTCAGCTTGTTGCCATCCTTCCTCTAGCTATTGTCCATACTATGGGCAATCTTTTCACTAACATGAGCCTGGGGAAGGTTGCTGTGTCATTCACACATACCATCAAGGCTATGGAACCTTTCTTTTCTGTTCTCCTCTCTGCAATTTTCCTTGGCGAGGTAACTTTTATATCCTATACAATGTTGATGCCTGCAATATATTTATTTATATCTGAGAGAACTATCTGGGTTTTTCTTTCAACACTTGAATGGTGCGGCAGTTGCCTACAGTTTGGGTGGTACTTTCACTTCTTCCAATTGTTGGTGGTGTGGCATTGGCATCTCTTACTGAGGCTTCCTTCAACTGGTATGTAATAAGCACTATCATTTGAATCCTTGCTTAACGAAATGAACTATAAAGGAACAGAGTTTGTGCCAAATGTTTTGGGCTTATGTGTTTCTCTTCTATCATGTCTCATCTCTCTTTTTTTTATGGGCCATCACATGATGCACATGGACATAAGTAACGCAGTTGATGTATTTGGCAATTGGCACATATATGTTTATACTTTTGACATAATAATATTATATATTATATCTATTCGATCTATGGTTTATTGAATCTATGGCAAAAATGTGAAGTGAATTATTTACACCTGATAAAGCAAGGAATACCTTGTTCACACTTCACACATCTTTATATTATTACTTGCTAACTCCACATTAACTATTGGGTGAAATTTGAATAAATCAAATTCAAAGGGATTTGATGCATAGGATCTCCCAATTGATTCACACAAATGAAAATTTTGCCATCTTTGCATCCCTTTATATTTGAGTCATCCTAATCTCTTGAAGAGATTCTCTTCAGATAGTCTGTGTGAGCAGTTAGCAAGTTAGCACTCTGAGAGTTGTCTTTACTCTGTAGCAGATACAGTTGCATATCCCCAGTTGCGTTTATCATTATTAACTCATAGTAGTATTCTAGTTTCTGAAGATTGAACTATGTAAGGATCAAATCACTGATTCCGTGCAATCTTATTATTCTAAAAAACAATTTTGTTGTAATGTAATAACTAATGGCATGGCTTAGAGCTTGAACAACACTTCATTCTATGGAGAGCTGGCCAGCTCCAGATTTTTTTTACTAAAATTGTTTGAAGAAACATGTCTCTCCTAAATGGTTTTTAATGTTCTGTTCTGTTGAAATAATGTCATCAAATTTCAAATTTCATATGAATGAAGAACATATAATCGACCTCCTGCTATAATATATTACTTTCTCAACAGGGCCGGTTTTTGGAGTGCAATGGCTTCAAATGTTACCTTCCAGTCGAGGAATGTGCTGAGCAAGAAACTCATGGTTAAAAAAGAGGTGATTGAGAATATATATTCGCATTGCAAAGTTATGTTAATATATTGGATTGGTGGTTTTATATGTGAATTTGCATACGCTTGTTTCTTGTGTTGATTATCTTGCATTGCTGTACTAATTCCTAATCCACTTTGTCTTCCTACACAAGCAGGAATCTCTGGACAACATTAATCTTTTCTCAATCATCACTGTGATGTCGTTTTTCCTCTTGGCCCCTGTTGCCTTCCTAACAGAAGGCATTAAAATCACCCCTACTGTTTTGCAATCTGCCGTGAGTATTATGCTATTCAATTTATTTCTCTGGTTATGATAAAATACGAAAGAAAATGATTGCAACTTTCCCACCCTGCATACTCCTGAAATTTCTGACTGCTTTCATGGCTCGTGATGTAGGGTCTGAATGTAAAGCAGGTGCTTACAAGGTCTTTGCTTGCTGCACTTTGTTTCCACGCATACCAACAGGTTAGTCATGCTGCTGCTTTTCCATGTTTGGTTATACATGTTGAGTTGAGATAGTTGATAGTTCTGTTTGGCTGTTTGTGGTTGAAAGGCTGGAAGTGCATATTGTAAGTCCATTGGAGTTAAATTTTGCTTCTTGCAGCAGTGCATCCAACTGATGTGAATAATTAATTACTTCTAGTTCTTTTGTGACTTAACCAATAACCACTTAACCTACAGAAAATGAACCAATAATACATAGTTTAGAACACAAGAATTTCCCACCAAAATTGATTTTTTCCTGATAAATTTCTGCATTCCAAACTGCGCCTAAATGTAAAACTGTGCACATTTTGATCAGTACTTCAGGAGTCATGGGGTTCAAATATTCGCATGTTCTCGAAACCTTTTTTTTTTTTTTGCACTTCACAGAACTAATGCATATGTGCAAGATTGTTGCCAAAATAGAACCATTTTGGATCAATTCAATTTAGGAGAGGTTCTGACTCACTATTGATTATACCATAAACTTTCTCCTCTTTCAATGTTAGTGAATGCTATTGCTGTATTGCACTAGAGTATTTTCTGATTAATTGATTGATAAGTTAGTGTAGAGCCATTCTTGTAAGTACGGCAACCAGCATGCTTTCACTTCAAGTGGCAGTTGGGTTCCACGGTATCATGTCCTAATGGCACATGTGTGTCTGCAGTACTAGTATATAGAACAACCTTTATTATGACGGCAGGGATAGGGACTCAAAGAATAGGGCTGAGCACCCTCATGTTGTGCAGGCTTGTCCTGCATGGCTGGGGGCTTTGCTCGTCAGCCAGGTTAGGGGAAACCCTTTTCTTCTTATTGCTTGATACCCTAATACAACCTATTCTACCATTACTCTCAGGTGCCAATCTAAACAAACTAGGAAATAGGAAAGATAGGAATAATATCTCTATGCAGCAGAACTGTTTATATGCTTCTATATGCTTGCACCTGCAATATACTTGACCATAGGCCCATAGGGACAGCCCATATCAACCTGCATGTAACCTAGTTTTGTTACACAAATTTAGCACCTTGTGACTGGGAGTAAGTCTGCTTATATCAGTATGCATATGATGATTCTTTGCTTATTGATCTTGTGCACAACTTATGTTGAAGGTGTCCTACATGATCCTTGCGAGGGTGTCTCCTGTCACTCACTCTGTGGGCAACTGTGTTAAGCGTGTCGTGGTCATCGTAACATCAGTTCTGTTCTTCAGGACTCCTGTCTCTCCTATCAACTCCCTTGGTAAGTCTGCCATTCCATCTTGATCTCTATTTCTGATTGATTGCCGCCTTCTTTCATTTACTCCACATGACCCCCCTCTGCAGGCACCGCAATCGCACTTGCCGGAGTTTTCCTGTACTCACAACTGAAGAGACTGAAGCCCAAGCCCAAGGCTGCTTAACTGAAGCACGTAGTTGCCATCTTATTGTAGCAGTCTTTCCGAGATGAATTGTCGTAGCACACGTCTGGAAATTTATAGTGCATTTAGTGTAGAAGGAAACTGTCTTCGTTGAAGCTAAGTATAGGATCATGTATGTCGTCTAACTCTTACAATAAAGCAGGGTTTTGAAGTACATGAGCAGATTTCCGTGCGTACTGTTGCAAGAAAGTTTAGGTTCCAGTCAATGCCCATCTTTTATGTCCAGTCCGATTTGGACATCTATATCCAGCCAGATTCGGTCTTATTCTTTTCTTGTGCCCGAAGACAAAACAAAAAAAAGCCTTTGTTGAAATCCTATTCCTTTCTTGCGTCCAAAATATCTTTTATCTATTATAAAAATTAAAATTTTTTCTACTGAAATTTTGGTACATCATAATTTTTGGTACATCGTCCTATTCCGCTTTGTGTTTGCACGCACTCGCTAGCCGTGCATCCGTCTCGTACGCCATCCACGTGCCTGTGCCTTTGGATCCGCTTCGTGTTTGCATGCACTCATCAGCCACAATGTACATGAGAAGAAGACGAGCAAGAGACACTAAGTCAAGCAGGGGGAAAACGGAGATGGCTTCAATTTGGACTACGAATCGGATGCAATAACCCCAATAAAATCAGCTAGGGGACCATGGGATCACAACTAGACGTGGTCAAGCAAATCGCTGATCAATACGCGAGATCTTACCTAAATTTCGTGACGGCGACGATGTGGGTGCTCAGCCGTAGCAGATCCAGGGCATGGCGGCCTCCCACTAGGGACAAGCACTGACATGGACTTGTACCCGTGTTGTCTAGCCGCCCCCACGTTGACAAGGACCTACATTGGCGTCGCCGGTGAGCTCTAGGCCAAAACGAGGTCCAACGCCTGCTGAGCTACCAACAACTGTTGAGCTTTGTGCCTTCGTAAGCCATCCGCCCTCGCAGCCTTGTCAATACATGTCTCAGTGTCTCGTTCGATCTACAAGCAGAGTGAGGTGAGAGATTTGGGGATGTGTTCATGACTTTGTGTGGGTGGGCTTGGGTAGTTGGGCTGATGGAGGTGGAGCATTGGATTTCAGTTTCTTGGTTTCTTTGGGACTTTTAGTTCAGATAAGGCAAAAACCAAAATAAAAACCATAGACTGAATAGTTGTAAAATTAAAAAAGAGGCAAAAAACAAAAAATCGGTAGTTCGGTTTGGGTTCGCTCAGATTGATCTTTGGTTTTTTCGACCCCTTGACATACTCCCTCTGTCCCAAATAAAAGCATCCTTCACATCTCGAGATAACTTAGTATGGAAGTGCACTCATTAATGGAAAAGTAGTATTCATAGGTGGGTAGGTAGGTAAGAGGTAATGGGATAAAACTCCTTAACTTATGGACCGAGGGTAGGTTAGAGGGTAAAAATCAACTTATATTCGGGACAATATTTAAACTCTAAAAATCAACTTATTTTAGGACGAAGGAGTAGGTACCTAAATTATAATGTAAGCTATCTCCTCCCATTGCAGTCCTTTCTCAATTGTTCTTGGCTAGGTTTTGGCGTCGCCGCATCACTTTGGCGTTGAACAGCCACTCCTCTCCATGCATGCCACTGTCTCACTCAGCCATCTAGCGATCACATACTCTCTTTCCTCGGTTCTCTTGTCTTTTCATCCCTCTTTCCTCATTTTTCTTGTCTTCTCTTTCCGTTGCAATGCACGTGCACTTTGCTAGTACTAAATCAAATAAAAGAAACAGGAGAGTCGCTAGATCACCGCTTGCGGTGCGCACGGTTTCCTCCTTAGCATTAGGTATTCAGGTTCATTCATCAATCACCATTAGCCCATTCATTAGCTCATGCAAAACACGACAACTAGACAAATGATATATTCGTTTACCATGTCTTCGTTTAGGTTTTCTCCCATCCTTGAAGAGGTATATAGCTCCTCATACCTGAGAGATATCTCTATATGAAGAGAGTTACCAAAACTAATCTTACAGATTGGAAACTCTTCTTTGTATATGTAAACATGAGGCCCAACGTCAAAGTTTTAGAATAAAAGTTTCAAGATGAATGTTTTCACATGAAAATTTTGCATATGGAAGTTTTACAAACAGAAGTTTTCAAAAAAGTATGCACTAGCAGTGCATATGCGCCAATTAGCATTCCTGTGTTATTGATGTATTCTTCCAATTTGGTATATCTTGCAATAACTAGAAAAATTTTGACACTGCCAATCGTAAACTCGTCTTCTAACCAGTTCAATTAGTTTAATTTTCTTGCCTCTCAAATAGTGGCGAGCTATAGCCTAAAAGAGATTCTCCCCTTATTTTTATTTCAATTTTGAAAGTTGTCCTCTCCAAGTTATTAAAATTCCAACGAGCACTTGAAAGTTTATAATATCTAGATAAAAGTTGTTTTTGTTGACTCAACCATTATCACCTCTTTATTACTCGGCTGGTTCAGTAGAGTCACGAACCATTAGATTAAGTACAGACTTTGGGAGGGGATTTGTCCATACAGCGGACTAACCCGGGTCCCAACTTAACCCCATACGAGCTAGTTCATGGGCACATATATTGTATGTTCGAGGTGCAAAGGTAAAATCTACATTGATAAACTCCGACTGAGTGAAGCGCTTCAGTTCTTTGAAGAGAACCCCGCTTGGTGCTTGGTCGTAGGAATGTGACACCATAGCCGCAACCAGAATGGCTAAGTCAAATTCCACCCTGATATGGGTCATTCTCATTAGTGCAACAACGTTTAGTGCAGCCAGGCAAGCTGTAGTTTCTGCACCAACTGCATCATGTACTGATTGCTACACTAGCCACCAGTCCATGTCCATTGTGATCACGTACCATAAAACCCCACGCACCTAATTTGCACGCCTCAAGGAAGGCCCTATCAACATTAAGCTTCAGATCACCAGTGGGAGGAGGACTCCATTGTCTCACTGTCTTGACTAGTTCAGATTTATTTCTTTCTATCAGAGTCGCTGCCTCCATGGCCATAGTTCTTACTCTATAAACAACCTCATTAGGTGTTTGTGATGGTTCTCCTACATTGACTTTGTTGCATATCCCCCACCAATTCCATAGCAACAGGGTGGTTTCCATCTTGCTCTTTGTATCAATTGTGAGGATATGCTGTAAGACTTACAATGCAGAACCAAGAAGGATTAGCTTCAGCTAGATATGCTCCAAATCCATGGCTCTCCAACATTCCTTAACAAATTTGCATTTGAGAAAACAGTGGCCCCCATCTTCGTCAATTCTTTTGCACACTGGGCAATGTGTATCCAATTCCACTCCCCTCCTTTTTATGTTCAATGGTAAGGGAAGACTATTATGGGCCAAACGCCATAGGAAGTGCTTTACTTTTGGAATGCATTGTAGTTTCCACAGGAGATCCCAATTGAAGTTATTTGCTGCTGTTACATTAGATGAGGCGCTGCCCTTCTGTCTCACTGCAAGCCGTTCTCGTTGATCCTCTAGTACATGATAACCCGATTTCACGGAGAAAACGCCCTTGGTATCAAAGTGCCAGGCAATTATGTCCTCCATATCTGCCCTTACTGGGATAGCTAGAATGTTTTTCACATCTTCCTCCCAAAATATATCACGACTCAGCTCTCTATCCCAATCCCTAGTGGATGGATCAATGAGATTAGCCACTTTGTTGAGGATAGTATTGCCCCTTGGGGTGATAGGTTTGCGTGTTATCCCAGCTGGTATCCAAGGATCCATCCAGATATCAATTTGTGTTCCATCACGAACTCTCCAGATTAATCCTGCCTTCAATGCTTGCAAGCCTTGCAAAATACTCCTCCAAGAATAGGAAATCCCAGGCCCTTCTTTTGCCATCAGCAGGCTGCCATCAGGGAAGTACTTGGCTCTCAGTACTTGTGCACATAGGGAATCAGGAAACATTAGTAGCCTCCATCCTTGTCTTGCTAGCATGGCGAGGTTAAAAAGATGCAAATCTCTATACCCCAGTCCTCCCTTCTCCTTTCGACTGCATAAGAGTTCCCAAGAAAGCCAATGCATTTTATTCTCATTTTCTTGTTGGGCCTAGAAAAACTTGCATATCATTGTACTAATTTCATCATACAAAGATTTTGTTAGATCAAAGCACGACATGGCATACGTTGGTACTGCTTGCGCAATCGCCTTGATTAGGACATCCTTTCCTGCTTTCGATAGCAACTTCTCTTTCCATCCTTCAATTCTTTCCAAACTTTCTCTTTCAGATAGCCAAAAGTTTTTGCTTTGGATCTACCCATATAAACAGGGAGCCCAAGATATTTTTCACTTCTAGCTTCCGTGGCAATATCAAGAGTCGACATCAGTCCTCTTTTATCCCTCTCACGAGTATTCTTGCTGAACATGATAGAGGATTTATCCTTGTTAATTGTCTGCCCCGAACAGACCTCATACAAAGGTAGAATATTTTGCAGATGATGTGCACTCTGTTCACTTGCTTTTAAGAGTAACAACGAGTCATCTGCAAACAAAAGATGGTTGATGCTCGGCGCTTGCTGGCACACTTTGACCCCTGATAATTCTCCTCTCGCTTCAGCTGCATTTAGCAGGCATGAGAACCCCTCTGCACATATTGAGAACAGGTACGGTGAAATAGGGTCACCTTGTCTCAATCCCCTGCATGGGATAATCGGTTCAGTTAACTCACCATTAACCTTTACTCTATATGATACTGTTCTCACACATTTCATAATAATATCCACCCATCTCCTATCAAATCCTAGCTTAATCATCATGTGCTTGAGAAAAGTCCATTCAACACGGTCGTACACTTTGCTCATATCGAGTTTTACAGCAGCGTATCCATCAAATCCACTTCTCTTGGACTGCATAAAATGTGTTAATTCATAAGCTAGCAGAACATTATCAGTAATGAGGCGTCCTGGTACAAAGGCACTTTGGTTCATTGAAATAATTTCAGGCAAAACAACCTTTAGCCGGTTAGACAGTACCTTAGATGCAATTTATACACCACATTGCACAAGCTGATCGGCCTCAAATCCTTTATCTTATCTGGATTTGGAACTTTCGGAATTAATACCACCACTGTCTCATTCCACCCTTCTGGCATCTCTCCCCCATTCAAAAAATTAATAACCTCTCTTGCAATGTCCTCATCTACACAACTCCAACCGTCAGCCCCAGGAACTTTAAGATCACCAATACCATTAAGAGCCTGCCTGATTTCTTCGATGGAGAAATCCTTCAAGAGGCTTTGATTCATATCATGCGTCACTTTACAGGGAACATATTGTAAAAGCTCCTCACATTCTGTAGCTGCATGGGACTCAAACAGAGATTGATAAAAGTTAGTGATTAGAGTTTTCATTCCTGCCGCCTCTGTCACAATACTCCCATCCTCTATTACTAGTCTACTAAGTTTGTTTCTCTTCTTCCTCTCAGAAGCAAACTCCTGAAAATATTTAGTATTCCTGTCTCCCTTCTCCAACCAATGCTGATGCGCTCTCTGGCGCCAATATAACTTCTTCTGCTCCTCCAATTTCTCCAGTTTGTATTTTAGTATTTCTTCCCGTACTGCACTCTGATTATGTAGGGCACTTCTGCGGCATTCTTCCAATTTTCGCCTTGCACGTTTAATGCGCTTCTCCAGATCACTCAAAATGTTCCTACTCCAGTCCCATAACTCCATCACCACCTCCCTGATAGCATCCTTCACCCTTCCGGATCTAGGCCCCATAGTTAACTTCCAAGCGTTCTCCACAATGGGTGCGCATTGTTCCTCCTTGGTCCACCCAGCCTCAAAACGAAAGGATGGACCCGACCGTATCCCCGCTCTACCTTCGTCAACAGTTGTGACCACAATAACGGGTCTGTGGTCAGAGTTGTCAGACTCCTCGTATCCCGGTTGAGTGGAATATGTAAGGCTGTGAGTTAGACTCCTCGCATCCCGGTTGAGTGGAATGTGAAAGGTTGTGAGTGGCCTATATATGTAACTCTCTGAAATCAATACAAGCAGTTGAGTCATTCGTTCCATTACTGTCATGCTATTAGAGCAGAGTCTGGGCGGCTAACGACGCCGAATCCTCTTCCCGGCAGTCCCGCCTTGTCTTCCTCCGACGCCGTGGCCGCCGTCTCCGGCGCGGCCGCCTTCCCCGCCTTCTCCGCCATCCCCGCCGGGACCGCCCGCCGCGGCCACCTTCCCCGCCGCCGGGGCCGCCGTCGCCGTCCCCTCCGCGACCTCTGACAACACGCTTCTGCAAATATTTTTTTCTCGGCAGCCATGTCGTCTGCCTCCTCTCTCCCAACCGAGGCGTCGATCGACTCGGTGGTCGAGGCCGTCGCCGATGCTGTTCGCGACGCCTTCCGTCCGCCCGAAGGCCTCATCATCGACCCCGCGACTGCCTCCGCTGTCGCCAACGACGCAGCGGTCAAGGCTTCCGGCGCCGCCCGTGTCGCCCTTTCCTCCTTCCTCGCGGGTCCTCCTCCGACGACTGTGACACCTGACGGCACCCCCGACGCCGACACTACTTCTGCGCCGGCCGCGACCTTCGCCCCTTCGTCGCCAGTGCCGGCTGCCCTCGCCGCCCTCTTCGCTTCCCTGCGCACTGCACCAGAAGCCCTGGTGGCCCCTTCCGGCTACGCTGCACCACCGGTCGGCGCGCCCCGCTGCGTCGCGCCTCCCCTCGACGCCGACGCGCTGACCGCCCTCCACTCTCAGGCGGTGAGCGTCCTGAACGTCAAGGCCATCGTTCCAGTGACACTTGACGTTGCAGCTGCCAACTACACTCGCTGGCGTGGCCTCTTCCTCGTGGCTCTCGGCAAATATGCCTTGACGGACCACCTTCTCTCCGACAACGTCCACCCCGACCGCGCCGATTGGGCCCAGATGGACTGCGTCGTCCTCGGCTGGCTTTACGGCACCATCTCCAACGACCTCCTCCAAGAAGTACTAACGCCGTACGCCACGGCGCGCCACGTCTGGCGGTCACTCGAGCATCAATTCCTCGGCAACCGCGAACATCGCGCCCTCAACCTCCAGGCGGAATTCTATTCCTTTCGCCAAGGTGATCTCTCCATCGCTGACTACTGCCGCAAGCTGAAGGCCATGGCCGACTCCCTCGGCGACCTCGCCGAACCCGTCGGCGACCGCACCCTCGTCCTCACGGCGCTCAACGGTTTGTCCAATAAATTTGGTCACTTGAAAACTATCGTGCCCATGTAGCGTCCTTTCCCTTCCTTTGCCGAAGTGCGCTCGCAGCTTCATCTCGAGGAGATCTACGCCAAGCGACCCACCTCGGATGCCTCTATCTTCCTCGCCAGCACGGCTGGCGGCAATGGTGGCACCAAAACCAGCGGCGCCTCCAACCCGGCGCACTCCACCGGCTATGGCGCCGGGAATCAGGGCAGCGGCAGCGGCTCTCAAGGCGGCGGCCACGGTGGCAACCGTCGACGGCGCAGAGGTGGCGGTAACAGCGGCAACGGCGGCAAGCAACAAGCCGCTGCTCCGGGTGGCGCCAAGGCCGGCGCTAGCTTCCCGGGCCAGGCGTGGCCGTCCCCGTACAATCCCTAGGCTGGGACCATCCAGATGTGGTCGGGCCAAGTGAGCCGCGGTCTCCTCGGTCCTCGCCCGACGGCCTCGTCTTTTGCTGGCGCGGCCTTCGCCGGCCCACTCAGCGGCCCGTCTGCACTCCCTCAACAGCAGCAGCCGGCCAGCTTCTTTGGGCCGCCCCCAGCTCCTGGCGGCTTGGGCTATCTGCCCCACCAGGTCGCTACGCCGCCAACCACGCTGGCTAGATGGCTTGGTGGAGCCTCCACACAATGGGATCAAGCATCGCTCGCCGGCTCCTTCAACACCGTGACTCTACCACAACCCGCCGCGCATGAATGGTACATGGATACGGGTGCCACTGCACACATGACCTCCGATGCCGGTATCTTTTCCCTCACCCACCCTCCCAATCCCAACAATCCCTCTCACATAGTTGTTGGTAATGGATCCACTATCCCTGTCGCCTCCATAGGACAATCCACCATTCATCACCACAACCGTTCTTTCAAACTTCGTGATATTCTTTGTTCTCCTCTCATTAGTAAGCACCTTATTTCCGTTCGTCGTTTTGTTCTCGACAATTGGTGTTCTGTTGAGTTTGACCCTTTTGGTTTTTCTGTGAAAGACCTTCGAACCCGGACCGTGATCGCTAGATTCAATAGCTCCGGTCCTCTCTACCCACTCCGTCATGCGTCGCCTCCACCTTCGTCCGCCACCGCCCTCGTCACCGACACCACCGCTGTCCTTTGGCACCGCCGTCTTGGTCACATTGGCCACGACGCGCTCACTCGTCTTGCCACTGTCGTCCCCATCTCCAAAGGAGGTCTCACCGGAGTGTGTCATGCTTGTCAGCTCGGTCGCCATGTTCGCCTTCCTTTCACGAACTCCTTTAGCAGGGCCTCGGCCAATTTTGAGTTAATTCATTGCGATTTGTGGACCTCTCCTATCGTTAGTGTTTCAGGATTCAAATACTATCTTGCTATTTTGGATGATTGCTCTCACTTCGTTTGGGTCTTTCCGCTTCGTTTTAAATCCGACACCTTTTCCACTTTGTCGCACTTCTTTGCTTATGTTAAAACTCAGTTCGCCACCACCATTCGCAACGTCCAATGCGACAACGGCCGCGAGTTCGATAACTCCGCCGCACGCACCTTCTTCCTCACTAATGGTGTTCACTTAAGGATGTCATGCCCTCACACCTCCCCACAAAATGGCAAGGCTGAGCGTATTCTTCGTTCCCTCAACAACATTGTCCGTTCTCTCCTTTTTCAGGCCAGTTTACCTGGCACCTTTTGGGTCGAAGCTCTTCACACAGCCGTACACCTCATTAATCGACACCCCACCAAAACCCTTGCTCACCACACACCTTTTTTCGCCTTACATGGAGCTCACCCCACCTACACACATCTTCGCGTTTTTGGCTGCAAATGCTACCCCAACCTCTTTGCCACCACCCCACACAAACTTGCGCCCCGCTCCACGATGTGTATTTTTCTTGGCTATCCTCTCCACCACAAAGGGTACCGGTGTCTTGATCCTGTTACTAACCGGATTATTATTTCGAGGCATGTTGTGTTTGATGAGCATTCGTTTTCTTTTGCCGAGATCGCCACTAACTCTTCTACTGATGATCTCAGTTTTTTGGAGGATTTTTCGGCACCTATACAGGTACCCATTGGTTCCGGCCGTCCTGCTCCTACCACGCCGTTGCCCACTGGACATGTGCCTCCTCAAGACGGGGCTCCCTCTTCGTCCGCTGGGCCGCCGTCTCCTCCTAGTGGGCCGCCTGTCTTGCCGACCCCCACCATGGCCTCCACCCATTCGACTGGGTGGGCCTCGCCGCCTTCCGGCCCGGCCTCAGTCGGAGCGGCCTCGCCGACTCTCTCCACCGCCACGGGCCATCCGGCAGCCCATACGCCTAGGCAGGTCGACGGCCCGCCACCGCGCCTACCTGCCTTGGCACCCCATGCCGCTGTGCCAACGCGCCCGCGCATAGCGCGCCATGGTGGCCCGGCTCCTCGGTTTCTTCAACTCGGCACATCTCCAGTCGTCAACGAGCATGCTATGACGACTCGTGGCAAGGATGGTATCCGCAAGGGTGTCACTCGGCTGAACCTCCACGCCACTCCTCTCTCACCGGTTCCTCGCACCTATCGGGCCGCCTTGGCTAACCCGAACTGGCGGACGGCGATGGAAGAAGAGTTCAACGCTCTTCTCGCCAACCGAATGTGGGATCTCGTCCCACGTCCCTCCAACGCCAACATCGTCACCAGCAAGTGGATCTTCAAGCACAAGTTCCACGCTGACGGCTCCCTTGACCGCTACAAAGCTCGTTGGGTTTTGCGTGGCTTCACCCAACGCCCCGGCATCGACTACGACGAGACCTTCAGCCCTGTTGTGAAGCCTGCCACTGTTCGCACCATCCTCAGCTTGGCGGTCTCTCACGATTGGCCGGTTCATCAGCTGGATGTGAAGAATGCGTTCCTCCACGGCACGCTCCAAGAGACTGTCTACTGCATACAGCCGCCAGGTTCATTGATTCCTCCCGGCCTGACATGGTGTGTCATCTCAACAAATCTTTGTATGGCTTGAAGCAGGCACCGCGAGCTTGGTACAGTCGCTTTGCTTCATTTCTGACGTCTCTTGGGTTTATTGAGGCCAAGTCTGACAACTCACTCTTCATCCTTCATCGGGGCACTGACACGGTTTATCTGCTGCTCTATGTTGATGATATTGTTCTCACTGCCTCCTCCAGCCGTCTTCTTCAGTGGACTATCTCGTCACTTCAGTCTGAGTTCTCTATGACGGATCTCGGGGTACTACATCACTTTCTCGGAATCAGTGTGTCTCGGCAGTCCTCTGGGTTGCTCCTTAGTCAACGGCAATATTGTCTTGACATCCTGAATCGCGCCGGCATGACAGATTACAAGCCTTGCAACACACCAGTGGACACTTGTGCTAAACTCTCAGCCAGTGAAGGTGCCCCTGTTGCTGATCCGACTGATTTTTGCAGTCTCGCCGGAGCTCTACAGTATCTCACCTTCACCCGCCCTGACATCTCCTATGCCGTGCAGCAGATCTGCCTTCACATGCACGATCCTCGAGAGCCCCATCTTAGTGCTCTCAAACGGATTCTACGATATGTTCGGGGAACCTTGGACTTGGGCCTGCACATTCAGCGTTCTACTGCCGCCAACCTCACAGTCTACTCTGACGCCGACTGGGCTGGCTGTCCAGACACCCGTCGGTCTACCTCCGGCTATGCTGTCTTCCTCGGCGACAACCTGGTGTCTTGGTCATCCAAACGCCAAAACACGGTCTCCCGCTCCAGTGCCGAGGCTGAATACCGCGCAGTCGCCAACGCAGTTGCTGAGGTTACCTGGCTCCGCCAGCTTCTTCAGGAGCTTCACTCTCCTCCGCCCAGGGCCACTCTGGTGTATTGCGACAATGTCAGCACAGTATACCTCTCCTCCAACCCCGTCCAACATCAACGGACGAAGCATGTTGAGATCGATCTCCACTTTGTCCGTGAGAAGGTTGCCGTCGGCGCTGTGCGGGTTCTCCACGTGCCCACATCCTCTCAATATGCTGACATCTTCACCAAGGGTCTACCAACGCCGGTTTTCACCGAGTTTCGTTCCAGTCTCAACGTTTGTTCACTCCCTGTTGTGACTGCGAGGGGGTGTTAGACTCCTCGTATCCCGGTTGAGTGGAATATGTAAGGCTGTGAGTTAGACTCCTCGCATCCCGGTTGAGTGGAATGTGAAAGGCTGTGAGTGGCCTATATATGTAACTCTCTGAAATCAATACAAGCAGTTGAGTCATTCATTCCATTACTATCAAGAGTGTCTTGGTTCTCCATTCAACACCCGGAAATTTGGGAAATTTGGGAAATTTGGGAACTTTGGTGGGTTGTGAGCACCAGGTTGGAATGTTGCTAGCGGTGCTCATGACAGTTAAGGACCGGTTCGCAGACTACTTGTTGCGAAGCAATACTCGTGCTAACCACAAGCCAGCATGGGTAATGGTAGGAACCAAAGTGTAGTACGTTCAACCGGGGTCCACCATGGTGTGTTGTGGCTGTGTCAATAAGACCACCATGGCTGCGTCAATAAGTCCATGTCTTGGGCGTTGGATCGTTTCCCTGACTCAGAACCCGATCAGTTCTGGCCGGAAACTGGTGGTCCAGCGGGTGGCTTCCTTGTTGTGCGGATTACATGGAGGGTCCTATCACAATTCCTTTCCGAGGTACCGTGGTGGTACTTAGGCGCACAGTGATGTGTTGAGGTACCGTGGTGGTATCGAGGGGCACAATGATGTGTTGTGGAGTTGTGTCTTGTGGGTAAATTGGTACACCTCTGGCTAGAGTAAAACTGTTTGAATAGCCGTGCCCACGGTTAAGGGCGGGCCTAGCGATGTTTTCTGTGATTAGTCCCACACTACTCATTAATAAAAATAAATGATGGAATATGGATAGCTCCTGTTTGGAGGAGTTTTGGTTTGGGCCTGAACTGCGTTGGAGCGATGTTCAGTGGTTGATTCAATACTGGTTAATAATTAAACTATACTGTTTTCAATGATTTTAAATACAAATGTTTTAAATGCTGTTTTATGCAAATAAGCCATATTATGCCTTTCCTTTGGTATCCTGTTGCATTACATTGCATTCCCTAGTGTGGCTTGTTGAGTACGGTGGGTGGTACTCAGTCTTGCATCATTGCAATCTTTAGAGTGAAGTTTTGCGTGGAGGAGAAGATGGTGTTTGGCTTATACCCCAGTTGAGCTGCCTGTGGCTTGGAGCTGAAGCTACGCTAGTTGCCGTTCCGCTGCTGTTTTCTCCTGTGAGAGGACTAAGTGCCTCTGTTGTAAGTATTTATCGTTATTTCGTTTTGGTTATGTTTATCAAATTGTCAATTTGTGTACCTCGGCTGATTCCTGGACGAGGATTTATTGCACAAATTAGCTTTGGAAATTCTGGTGAATTTCTGGGCGTGACAAGTTGGTATCAGAGCCAAACTTGACTGTAGGATAAGCCAAACGGTCAGACCTTAAGGACATCTTTTCCGAAAACCTATTTGCGCAAAAATTCTCCTCTCATCTATGGAATTCTTTGGAACGTTTTTATCCATCCTCCCTTACTCCTTCAACTAGTTTAGTGGTTAAACCTGGTGGCTACAACAATGAAGATGATTGAAGTCGTCTCAAGCATCAAGCAAGCGTCAAGGAAGATCCTCGTGTCCAAGTCGTCATGCCGTCTACGGGGAACGAAGATTTTGCGCAAGGAACCTATCCTAACCTAGACCACCCTTGTGACCTTTGAAGAGTAGTGGCGTTAGTTTAGTTGCGTGTGTTAGCTGCTTGTTAGGGTGTTGGTGCTTGCTTCTTTTGTGCTTGTGTGCTTGGGTAGCGTATGGCGTATATCAGTGGTGATATGGCTATACTAGTTTGGCAGTGTAATAAACAACACTCTATATTCATTACAATTTAGTAATAATTGAAATATTCAGTAAAGAAGATGCCCCTCTTTCTCTCTCTTTGCTCTATACCTTCTCTCCCCATTGATTTCTCCACCACCGATGGTCAGTCTTACACATATGATAAGCAGAAAGGTGATTGATAAGGAGACCAGACGAAGTAAAATCAATAGATGAAGGGAAGTGTTTCGTCAGGAAGGAACAATCGCCAAGAACACCTCAGCACCGTCCGCAAATACATGCCTAGTTCGCAGGATCAGTATGTTATCAACAAGCAAGTATTTAAGCAACACCAGTGACAAAAGGAAAGTTGAATCAAACTGGATCTGTCACTAAAAAGGGACCAGATACAATTGGAAGTCAATTGAGCAATAGAAGTTAGGATCGCCAGAAGGATGATCTGCCAACTTGAGGTTCCAATAAAGTCGCGAGACATTAATGTGGTAAAAGGTTCGAGATACAGGCTACCGCCAAGATAGGCAACGGGATGGATTTCAAGAAGTTGTCACCCGAAGAAAATGCTTGAAGGGAAAGAGTTGAAGACCAACCAAACCCTTTTCTTTCTAGCCGCCCCAAATCTCGGGACGAGATTTCTGTAAGGGGGGTGGATTTGTAACGCCCTGAAAATTGTCTTAATTAAAAATTATCGCGGGTAAATGGAAATGCAAGAATACACTAGAAAATATTTGTTTGAGAAAAGAGTTTGAATAAAATTTTGAAATTTCCAATAGTAAAAATCCCCAGTTTAAATCTTTAAATAAATACTTGGATGCTTTTATATTCCAGGGGTTTTGTCGGAGTATTTTAAGCGTTTAAGTATTTACAATAATAAATCCTTTGTGTTTCGTGGTGGCATTTACTTCTGGTAAATTCCCCGTGATTTAATAAACTCTCTGAAATTTTCTTGGATTTTTCGGAGCTACAGAATTAATTTTAATGCTATAAAGATCACTAAAGTAAAGTAATTAAATATAAAATAAATTCCTTTTTCTTTCTCCTGTTCGGGTCGTTTCTGATTCAGTCCTTTGAAGTCTCCTTGTTCATCGTAAACTCCGACTCCCTTTTTCTTTTAGGGTTTTGTGTCGTTCCCACAACCCTAAAGTCACCTCGAAAATCTAAATTCGGAGTTACCGGATTTATTCATTGTTGAAACCCTAGAACTCTTTTGGACTTCCAATTCGAGATCCTTTGTATTTGAAATATCTATATTTCCCTTTGAGATAAATCTCAGATATTTCCTTAAACCCCTTTTCTGTCAAATAAATCCAAATCCCCAATTGTTTGAGATTTCTCCATTATCTGAATCCCACAAAATATTCTGTTCTTGGACCCTAATAAATATACTTTTGTCTTCAAAATTCGTCCAAATACCCTTTGATTCCCAATATATATATACACGTGTATATATATATATTCTTGTACTCAGATAATTCCAATGTCCTGAATATTTTCGAAATTTCTAAATTCCAGAATGCGACTCAGATTCCACAAATATCCCCAAATTCCAATTTTTGCGAAATTGGAATTTTCCGGAAAAAGATTCCTATTTTTTTCCTTTCCAATCTTACCCTTTTATTTTCTTTTTCTTTCCCTTCTTTTTCTTTTTCTCTCCGGGCCACTATTCCTCTTCCTTATCCTTTCTTCTTCTCTCCTCTGCCTCCCGAGGCCGAGCTGCCTCTCCTGCGCCCCTCGCGCTGCTCCTCGGCCCGGCCTGCGCCACGCACCGCCACCGGCCCACCTCCTCGGCCCGCCGCGCGGCCTTTTGCCACCCCGGCCCCGAGCCCCTCGGCCTCCGCGCTGGCCTGCGCCCGATCTCTCCCGTGCGCTGCCCCTGCGCCTCCGCCCCGCAACGGCCACCGCCGAACCCGCCGCCGCCCCTATATATGCCTCAGCCGCCAGCCCTGTGCCCTAGCCGGCTCTGCTCCTCTCCACGCCGCCAGGCCGCCGCCGCCGCCTCCTCCGCTGCAACACCGCCCCGAGGCAGAGCGCCGCCTCTGCACGTGCCTCCGCCTGCCGACTGCCTTGGAAGCTGCCGCCGCCTCGGGAAGCCGCTCCCGCCGCCTGCAATCCGACGCCGGCCGCCGCCCCTGCTCCACCGCCTCCGCGCTACCCCGTGCACGTCGTCGCCCAGCGAGCCGCGCTGCCAGCGCCGGTCTGCCATCGCCTCTGCTTCACCGTCGTCATCTTCGATCCCCACCGCCGATGAGCATCCTCGTATCCGCCTCCTCCCTCCTCTGCCTGTTGTCGCCGTCGTCGTCGTCTTCGATCCCCACCGCCGGTGAGCATTCGGACTGAAGCCGTCCTTCGTTGATTCATCGCTGCCATCGTTCTTTTCCAATCGGCATCGTCGCCCATCCTCCTCTGCCTCCTGTTCGTCGTCGCCGTTGCCAGGTAGTCGTCGTCGTCGTCTATCGCCTGTGCGCCGTTCTCTCCAGCGCCGACGTCGCTGCCCCTGCCGCCCTCTGTCTTCCCCCATCTGCCGCGCGTTGCCGGTGAGCTCCAAGGTCGTGCCTCGTCCTCCGTCGCCCCTTCTCGTCTCTGGCGCCTCCGTCGAGCTGCCATCGCCGTTCTCTGTGCCGCGCCGTCGCCTCGCTTCCCGAGTGCGCCGTCGCTCCTGCTGTTGTCCCAGCACCGCTGTGCCTGCTCTGCTCCCTAGTCACGGACGCCGCTGTGCCCAGTTGTCGCCGTCGTCGGTGAGCACATTAGCACAGCCTCCATCTTCTCCGGCCGGGCGCTGCACTGCTCCCCGCCCGGCATCGTCGCCGCTATTTACAGCGACGCCCGTCGCGTCCTCATCTGCTTGCTGTGCGCCGCCGGTTGGTCGCCGCACCAGCGGCAAGGCCATCTCGCCGCACCCACCTTTGCCTCGTAGTCGCCGGCATCTAAGCCTCCTCTCCGGCCGTGTTGCCCCAACGGCGCCTCCCCTCGTCGCCTCTGCCTCCTGCTCCTCGTCGTTTTTCGCCAAGTGCCGCTACGTCCCCCGCTGTCGTCGTGCCGGCCGTCACCCGCTCCCTTCTGGCCGTCCGCCGTCGCATCGCCCGAGTCGCTGCTCCGTCGCCGGTCCACCGCACCGCCTTCAGGCCGTCTTTTCCGCCACCCGGTGTCGTCGCCTGCCGTCGCCATTCCTGCTGTTGCCTGCAGCGCCACCATCGCTACGCCACCTCATCCCATCCCTGCTCTACTCCCCATCTGCTGTCGTCCCGGCCGACGAGCCGTCATCGCCGTCTCTGTGATTCAGTGCCGCCGGTGAACCCGAAGTCTGTCGCCATCGCCGCGTCCCTCCGGCTCGTCTTGGCCACGCCGTCCCCGGTCCGTCTCCCTTGTTGCCTCTGTATGCCACGGGACACCGTCATCACATCGTCGGACATCCTCAGCAGTATTCTCCTTTGTGACCTCTGAGCCCCGGTGTTTCTTCCAGTGTATGACTAGGGGACCCGAGGCACAGTGCCCCAATAAATCTCAATCGTCCGATAATCCGAAGTCGATCCGAGCCACCTTGGCCGTCTAACCCTTTTAATCGGTCAAAGCCATGTCAGCCCTAGCCACCTCAGCTGCCACCTTATCCCCTTCGGCCACATGTTATTCACCTCAACATTCCATTCGCCCCTCCTATTTCTAAATCCATGAACCAAGTCCACCATACGTCTGGTCACTGATCATGGACCCTATATCTCAGCATTTATCCAAAATAATTATTTTAATCCAAAAATCCAGAGAATATTCCCGAGAATATTCTTTTCCAATTCTTTTCGGATTTATTCCGAATTCAATATTCTGAAAGCCGTATCTTTTCCATCCGAACTTCGATTCGACCCGTTCTTCTTTCTAAATGCATATAAAATCATAATTTACTTGTTTATGTATTTTATGTATTGTTTATTTGGAGTTTCTTAGGGTTTTTTTTATTGTTTCGCGTGTAGTCGCGTATATCGTCGTTTCAGAAGATTGCGGAGTCTACGGAAGAGTTCGGAAGAGCAATTGAAGACCTTTTGCGATTGCAAGGCAAGTCACACGACAATCTCCTTGAGCATGTTGATCCCATGTTGTGAAATCTATTTTATTTTAAAGTTATTGCATAAAGTGTTTTGGAATGTCATTATTCCGGGTAATTATTTAATAGCCCATATTCCTTGACTATTATGGCCATTTTGTGATTGATGCCTTTACCTTGATACCTTGGGTGAATAATACTGACTAGCTAGATGACTATTTAATGGTCTGGCTAGATTATTTAGGTTTTGCTTAGCCATGCCTAGAAACTGTAGTGTCATTATATGTGGGAAACTATTCATTCATTCTGATTAATTAATAGATAATGGCTATATTTTCACGACAGTGAGTCGTGGTTGATTAATTAATTATGTCAACTAAAACTTGATTGATGGTGGGTTGTGAGCACCAGGTTGGAATGTTGCTAGCGGTGCTCATGACAGTTAAGGACCGGTTCGCAGACTACTTGTTGCGAAGCAATACTTGTGCTAACCACAAGCCAGCATGGGTAATGGTAGGAAGCAAAGTGTAGTACGTTCAACCGGGGTCCACCATGGTGTGTTGTGGCTGTGTCAATAAGTCCATGTCTTGGGCGTTGGATCGTTTCCCTGACTCAGAACCCGATCAGTTCTGGCCGGAAACTGGTGGTCCAGCGGGTGGCTTCCTTGTTGTGCGGATTACATGGAGGGTCCTATCACAATTCCTTTCCGAGGTACCGTGGTAGTATCGAGGGGCACAATGATGTGTTGTGGAGTTGTGTCTTGTGGGTAAATTGGTACACCTCTAGCCAGAGTAAAACTGTTCGAATAGCCGTGCCCACGGTTAAGGGCGGGCCTAGCGATGTTTTCTGTGATTAGTCCCACACTACTCATTAATAAAAATAAATGATGGAATATGGATAGCTCCTGTTTGGAGGAGTTTTGGTTTGGGCCTGAACTGCGTTGGAGCGCTGTTCAGTGGTTGATTCAATACTGGTTAATAATTAAACTATACTGTTTTCAATGATTTTAAATGCAAATGTTTTAAATGTTGTTTTATGCAAATAAGCCATATTATGCCTTTCCTTTGGTATCCTGTTGCATTACATTGCATTCCCTAGTGTGGCTTGTTGAGTACGGTGGGTGGTACTCAGTCTTGCATCATTGCAATCTTTAGAGTGAAGTTTTGCGTGGAGGAGAAGATGGTGTTTGGCTTATACCCCAGTTGAGCTACCTGTGGCTTGGAGCTGAAGCTACGCTAGTTGCCGTTCCGCTGCTGTTTTCTCCTGTGAGAGGACTAAGTGCCTCTGTTGTAAGTATTTATCGTTATTTCGCTTTGGTTATGTTTATCAAATTGTCAATTTGTGTACCTCGGCTGATTCCTGGACGAGGATTTATTGCACAAATTAGCTTTGGAAATTCTGGTGAATTTCTAGGCGTGACAGGTCTACCAACGCCGGTTTTCACCGAGTTTCGTTCCAGTCTCAACGTTTGTTCACTCCCTGTTGTGACTGCGGGGGGGTGTTAGACTCCTCGTATCCCGGTTGAGTGGAATATGTAAGGCTGTGAGTTAGACTCCTCGCATCCCGGTTGAGTGGAATGTGAAAGGCTGTGAGTGGCCTATATATGTAACTCTCTGAAATCAATACAAGCAGTTGAGTCATTCATTCCATTACTGTCAAGAGTGTCTTGGTTCTCCATTCAACACCCGGAAATTTGGGAAAAGCTTGCACCACTCGCTATCAGCCACCGCCCTGTCTAGACATTCTTGAATATATCCACCTACCTTCTGACAATTATTTCACCAAGTAAATATGTCTCCCACAAAACCAATGTCTGCTAGCGAGCAATCTTGCAATGCTTCTCGAAAGCGATCCATGCAGCTGTGTGGTCTGGGCTGCCCTCCTTCCTTCTCACAATTTAACAAGATTTCATTGAAGTCGCCCACACACAACCATGGTTCCCTCCTCGTCGCATTAAGAACGCGGAGGGCTTTCCAAGTCAGCTCCTTCTTGTCTGACCTTGGCTCACCGTACACACCAGTAAACCGCCACACCAACCCCTCCTTTTCTACCACATCCACATCAATATACAGTCACGCTAACGGAAGTAACGGGAAGCAAGGTGCCGTTACCGACGATAATAGATGAAGGACCAAAGGACGGGGGAGGGTGGGAGGAAGATAGTATACCAGCGGTGTTGACCATGTGAGAGCCAGCGCCAGAGTCAGCATACCACTCGGTCGATGGCGGTGGTGTCAGGGACATGGTGCTGAAGTTGCTGACGAGCGACGACGTGTCCCAGGATCCACCTTGCATCGGTGTCCAAGGGGACGGCTGCTGCTGTGGTGGGGCGGGCGGGACGCCCCCATAGCCAAACCCTGGAGGCGCGCCCCCATAGCCGAATCCTGGAGGCGGCATGGAGTAGTAGCCGTACCCTGGAGGAGGCGCTAGTGGTGCCGGGTACGGCTGGTACGGCTGTTGTTGCACGACGGTGAAGGCAGCGGGCGGAGGCCGATGAGGCGCACCCCCGGGACCGTACGGGTGCGGCCAGAATTGCACTGTGCCGGCCCAGGGATTGGTGAAGGGCACTGGTGGATGAGGGGCGCCGGGCGCAGCCTGCTGTTTGCCGCCACCGCGACCGCGACGACGGCCGGAACGCTGCCCGCCCGGCCCGTTGTTGTTGCTACCACTGCCACCATTGGTAGGGGCGCGCGGGGCGGTGTTGGGAGCAGCAACAAGGGCAGATGGTACTGGTGGTGGAGCAGCGTCGGCATCTGCGGCGGCGACGTCGTCGATGTCGATCTCCTCGAGAAGGAGGAGCGTGCGGGCCTCCTCGAAGGTGGGAAAGGGACGCTGCATTTTCAGATTGGACACCATGTGCCGGAACTTGCCGCTGAGGCCGCGGAGGAGCGTGAGGACGAGCGTACGATCGCCGATGGGGTCGCCGAACTCAGTGAGGGCCGCGGCCATCGTCTCTAGGCGGCGGCAAAAGTCGGTGATCGTCGCCGCCCCTTGTTTGGTCGTGCGAAACTCGGAAGAAAGCAGCAGGGTGCGTGACTCGCGCTGGCCAAGAAACTCATTCTCGAGGAACATCCAGGCGACGCGTGCATTGGGGTTGCGCAGCATCGCCGATTGCTGGAGATCGCCATTGATGGTGCCATAGATCCACGTGAGAACGGTGCAGTCCATCTGCACCCACGCCGGGCGGTGGGCGTTGACCACGTCGGTGAGGACGTGATCCAGTTTGCCCAAGACGACGAGGAAAAGTTTGCGCCAACGGCTGTAGTTGTTGGCGGCGCGATCCAGCACCACAGGGACAAGGACCTTGATGTTGAGGACGGCGATGGCCTGGGCGTGGACGGCGGCGTGCTGGGCCTCGTAAGTGTCGAGGGCAGCGGCACAATCAGCAGCGGCCTTGGCCGCAGCTTCCCGTGCGACGCGGAGACGAGCCTCCTCGGCATCACGCTCGCGCTGCTCACGCAGCTCCCGGGCATGGCGCTCGGCATCGATTTCAGCCATGGGAACGAAGATCGGGCATCCGTGCAGGCGGGCAGGAGAGAGTCGACGACGTGCTCACGCTGCACCGCGCGGGCGAGCAGAGCGCGACGGCAACCCGCGCGGTCCAGGCGAGTCCGCGACGCAATCGACGAGACCCCGCGCGCGTGGGAGAGGAGACGTGCGGTCCAGGCGAGTTGGGCGGATGCGGCGATCGGGCGGAGTGCGTGTGCGTCCACGCGAGATGCCGCTCGGGTGGAGGGTGCGCAGGATCAGGCCGGCGAGCGAAGCCTGGAAGCGGCTCTGCGACGGCACTGGAGACAGCCGGCGAGGGAAACGGGCTCGGTGACGGCACGGGAAATTGGCCGGCGAACGTGGTGTCCGGTGGCGGCGTGATTAGGGTTTGCGGAAGCGGAGAGAGGCCGCAGGAGCGAACCGTCTCGGTGATACCATGAAAACGTATGAATTGGGGAATACTAATTGTATTACTCAGGGATAATCAGTGCATACATATAGCCTCGGTGGAGAGCCAAGGTTGGCAGGCCCACGGGCCCTACTCTCTAACAGAGACACTGTACGTAGACGCAAGTTAATCTCCTTTTTCCAAAAGATTGCAAGCCCACCACTCTTCCCCTTGCAATCTTTCACCACCAAGTTCGGCATTCCCAAACGCCACCGAAATATTTCAATATTCTTCCTTTCCATTTTTGTCTCGGGAAGGAAGAGAATATCAAGGTCCTCCTTCTGAAGGTTCAAAAGGCCGCGCACTGCCAGGCCATTCCCCAACCCCCGGCAGTTCCAAGCAATAATCTTCATTGGTGCTCGCAGAGCTGGTCCACTAGCCCTGCTTCCATGTTTCCAGCAATTGTTCCAGCCACAGTCCCCTTCATTATCTTCCTTTCTTGGCCACCTCAATCTCCATAAGCATTTCCTCCTCCAATACCCTTTTCTTTTCATGACCAAACTTTGGGGAACCCACATCTTCCTTGTTGGTTGACCGAGCCAGACATTTAAATTTGCGTTTGTTGCTCTCCTTCTCCAAACTAACTTCATTCACTTCTATCCCCCCGCCTCTCTAGAGAACATCTGCTCGATGTACATGGGTTTCATGGTACTATTCACATTGGCCAGCACCATCGACTCCTCCTGCAATACATTGTGCTTGTCACTACCAACCTCGCTATCCCCAGCCTATAGGAGAGTGCCCGCACCTTTCTCGTTGGCAGCCGCCCCGGTGTTCTCCAGAAACAGTACTTTCTTCGGTCCACTTGTACGCACTTCAACAGTCTTATCCTTTAGAGGACTCTGCACCTCCTCCTCTTCTCCCCCTACACACCCCTTCTCCTTTGTGCCATTCACTAGTTGCACCCTCCACGACGGTCCATCACTCCGAGATTTTTCCAGACTCCCCCTACTCCCTGAGCCATCAGCCAAACCACGCCAACCATCGTTACCTCCCCTCCAATACGACGCGCCTTTACCATCAGAAGACTTGCCTCCAATGGATAACTCAGCCTTCCTCCTTTGTGGGATGATCCGAAGTTCTCTCCCATACTGGTATGCTTCTCCCTTCTTCATCTGTGAAGCACACAACTTCTCTGTGTGGCCAATGATGCCACACACATAACAAAAATCTGGCAGGAACTCATAGATCAAAGGGCACCATCTCTTCTCCTCGTTCTGTCCCACTACCACCGTGACTCCATGCATTAGAGGCTTAAGAATGTCTATCCGCACCTTCACCCTAAGATATCTGCTTGACATGGGGTCATTGTCATCTACATCCACCTCCATAAATTCACCAATCTCACCTCCTAGAGTTTCTCTTGCAATCTTGTTCATCATCCTGAAAGGCAACTTTGTGATCCTGACCCAGATAGGGACAAAAAGAATTCAATCTCCTCCAATGTTTTACTGCTATCGAACTCTGCAACCACCAATAGTTCCTTGGACAACATCCATGGCCCTTCCTCCAAAGCCTTCTTTTTCCCCGATGCATGATGGAAGGTAAAGAGGAAGTGATTATGAATCCAATCTCTACACTCAATTCCTTTGATCGGACACCAGATTTTGCCCAGGGTTTGCACCAACGCCTCCGGAGGCGCAAGTTTCTCCGACAACAGCTTGCCTATCGCCTGGTGCATGCAACCACCTTTCTTCATCTCCTCCCCACCCATGATCTTGATTCCCTTCTGCTCCGCCACCAACAACTTCATCCTCCTCATCATTCCTTCCACACTCTCCATCCTACCACAATGGGTCGTGGCGAGATCGGACTCAAACTGGTTATGTCAAATCGAAAGGCTAGCAGATCTGGGTTTAGGGCTGCAACACTGCAGGGATTTACGTGGACACTAATGGCAGAAAAGAATGTGAACTCAGATCAAGACTTTGGGAGACTTAGATCAAGAACCTGGATCGAGGATAGGAGACAGCAATCACTAGAAAAGTCGCGCACTGACTCGCCTCGAGTCGCCTAGGAAACTCTAGCCACCGAGGACCAAAGAATTTAGATAAAAGTTGTTTTTGGCATAGAAGTTCGCTTCTTGTAGTTAAAAGTTTACAGAGAGCTTTCCTTTTTATGCGTGTAAGAGTTGCTGCCATTTGGATTGGAATCTCACCATGCTGGCATACTGACGTTGTGCTCCAACAATTTGGACCTGGGAAACCCTTTGCGAAAGACAGATGACAGCTAGACTGACAACACAATATTTTCTATAGTATATGTACACTGCTTTATTCCCTTCTCCTAGTTGCCTTGCACTCCTATATTGTTAATTTTTTTTGTGCAAAGCAGTGGGACCAATATAATCCGACTGAATATATTAATGATAAAGAACAAATAGTTTAGAATCGCATTATATTTTACTTATTTTTTCTCGTACACGCTGAAGAGTTATATATCATTATATTAAGAAGAGAAAAGGGTAGAAACCTTGAATATGTTGGCAATCAAAGAAACTCACACGATCGCAGTGAATACACTCACACTTTCACGTGAAACACAAGGAAGAAGATAAACACAGCTCGTAGAGTTTTGTAGCACCGGACACAACTTAGTGCCTTTTCCTCTTTGCTTTACTTCTTCTTGTTACTCAACTGATTACAATGAGCAGCTATTTAAAGGCATATGTACACCAGATGAGCTAGTTGATACACTTGCTACGCCACACAACGCCCCACGTCCTTGGCCACATCTCCTCAAGTCCTGGCAATGTGCTTGCTGCATGCATCAACGCACTAACCCACCATGTGCATGTATAACTAACTAATGCATGCATACATACAGGACTTGGCATCGTGCTCACATCGCCGCGCACACCGCGCCACGCCACCGTCACTAATCCGGTCTTCACGCGTACCTCGACCTGGTATCTCGCATGGACGTTGCCGTAGCCGATGCATCTGCTTCTTACTCCAAACGTGCACATGCTCAAGACTCGGTTAATCATCATGCATGGCCGCTAATCACCTACATGCATGACTAACTAGTTCCATTTACACATACATACGTGCACTCAACTAATGGTTGCCGATCTGCTAACTCTGCACTACCGTGTGCCTCTGCCAATCAGCTCACGCCACGATGCCACGCATGTAGCTAAATAAAACTCTAAGATCAAACAAACCATGATCTAAATTATTTTCTAACAGAATACACACCCTCGAGTATAATTGATTTATTATTTCAATGTCATGATAATAGAGGAATCTTGCCTTGTTAAATTCGACATATAAATGGATATAAACATATGAAAAGCCCTGCGATGGTAAACAAATCACTGAGAATTCAGGGCCAGTTGTTCGACTTGAAGAGCTTCCAGAGGTGCTTATGTATTTCCTAGCACAACAAGCTAGAGAGAGGTGTGTCGGGCTTAGTCCACCCCAAGCCCACGCCTTCCTAACGACGATGCCGAGTCTTTAGGCTCGTGCGCACGTCCTTCTCCTAAGCGCGACAATCAGATGCGCCGTTTTCCTCCTTAGGAATCGCCCCTATCTCCTCAACACATATATATACAAGGGAACCCCTCAATCTCGTATATGTGATGACTCATGTATGGTAAGCCACTCCCTAAAAAACCCTAAGACTACCGATCCTAAGAGGCGTTGAAAGGAGACCGAAGGGCGAATTCCATCGCCGCCGCACGGTGATCTTCATCACCAGTGCCCTACTACCATGACAAGCTACAACGCCAACACATGCTAAGAGGCATCTATGGCTTCATCTTCATCCGGTCAGTATACCACCAATTTCCGCATAAGAAAAGTTAGGTGATCATACATAGCCTAAGTTAATTGATCTAAGGGTTAGCTCCAACATTGTGGTATCAGAGCTACCTTGGGCATATGCATCTTCCAATCACTCCGGTGATGAAGCCCTAAGCCGCATTAAGTTCTCCCAGCGTCAGCTTCTTGAGTTTTAAGAGTTTATGTGTTCTGTTAATGTTGCAATTACATCCAATTTTCATGATTCATGTTTGTTCATCGAAATTAAGGCTCCATTTGTGTTCATGTTGCCACAATTGAGATTAAGTTTGTGGCCTAGGCAGAAATTAGAAGGAGGGGAGCCAAATTGGGTTAAGAAAACAAAAATCCCCAAAATTCCCCTTTGGCCAAAAACCCTAATTTTGTTTTTCTCCAAAATTAAAAACCCTAATGTAGAAATCCTCCAAATCCTGATCGGGAAAACCCCAAATCAACTCATAACACTAAGGATTGGGATCAATTACTCACCTGATTTGCGGCCTAATGCTTGCCGGAGCTTGCCGCGCGTAGGATCACGTCTCGCCACGTGCATGTGTCTTCGTGCGTCTACACGTCTCCATGCAAACTCAGCAACTTCGCCGTGCATGGCATGAGCCCGCCGTGCACGCACTCTGCCGCCGCGTCGGACCGACCTCATGCTTGCATCAGTTGGCCACGTGAGGTCAAGGCTTGCCCGACGTGGCCCCATCATGCTGTGGAGGAGAACCGACGGGGGGCACAGTGCGCGACATCAGTCCATCGCGTGCCATGGCTGCCGCCGCTGCCGCTTTACTCGGCATCGGTGTAACATCCCCAATCTAGTAGAGGTAACTATTTAAGTTTCCTAGAACCATCTTTGTTCTCTAATTAAATTTTTTTTAAAAAAATCATCTTGTCATATAACTCAAAATTCGATTTAATTAAAACCTAATCGGCAAAATTAGACAAACTCCTAAAAGTGCAACAAACCTCACAGAAACATATGTGGGAAATAATTTATTCAAATACTAGATTATTTATCATGAATTAATATGATTTTTCCAGATTTTTAGCAATCACTTTAGACCTTTTTAAAAATTCATCTAAGTCTCAGCCAGGACCTTTTTCACATTTTTGCTATGACCAAAATACTTGAAAATTTTGAGTGAGACTTTGAAAAATGGAACCTAGCTGTCGTGGGCTACAACCTGGCGAACTCTCACATTTTTGCCACCCTTCTAGCATGTTCTATGGATTAAACAAAGTGAGAGGAAGAGAAAAATTCTGAAAAATCCTGAAAATGGTTCAAAATCAGTGTATACTCTCTTTTCTACCCATACCCCTCTCATACACCTAGAGCACCACAGACCCCTGGCCCACCTGTAAGCCTCAACATTCCCTTGGACAGTGTGTTTCACCAAGAAATCCACCCACACCTCTCTCCTCTCCATAGTTTTCACTATTTGGACCCACTAGTCATGGACTAAACCTAGCCAAAAATGTGTAGAACAATGTTGTCTTACATGTGGGACCCACCTTGACCACTGTGCAAATAGATACACCTCAGTAGGCCCCAGCAAACGTGTCAGCATCTCCTTCCCCTCCCCCTCTCTCAGTATACAAAGCAGCCCTGGACAGCACAACCCTTGGAAACCTCGGCCATTTCGCCTCAAACTCTGCCAGCAGAACCTTCTTCTCATCCTCTCCACGTTCCCACCGAGAAAACTCACGGAATCCCCAAGGATCACCGTCGGCAACCTCATCCTCTCTGTTGCCGATAGTGTTCGACCGAGCTCAAGCCTCCAGTGAGCTCCATCCTTTCTAAACCTCACGAACATGATCTACAACTCCTAACCTTTCTATTTTCCGTACTCGGCGTCCCTAGGTTTGCTAGCCGAAGTCGCCATGCCGCCGCCGTCCCTGCTCTCTACTCTGCAGAATCGCCGCCGTGATGTCGTCACCGTTCCGGCCGATCCAGGACACCGCTAACCTAGCCATTTCGCCAGCATCGTCGCCTCACCTCCAGGAGCCCGCCGACCAGAGGAATCGAGCTAGGAAGCCCTTAGCCATGAGATCCATCGTCGTCTTCCCCGGCGCTGATCTGAGTCACCGCCGTCGATTCCGCCGTCCCTGGTAGGTCTCCGTTCGATTCATTGCACAGGAGCCATCCTGAGGAAGCCTATGACCTTGCAGACACCTTGTCTTAGCCGCAGGCTGACAGGAGCGAGCTGCCGAGTGGAACCGAGGGATCTCACCGCCGCCGAGCTGTCTTCGATGTTGCTACTGCTGCACAGATCTCGCCGACCTCCTCAAGCCCCACGGTGAGAACCCAAGCACATATTAGACACACATGCATGCATTGGTTAGGCTAGGACCCAATCGTAGCTCATGTTCCCTTAGCGGCCCAAAAGCTCACCGCTTGCGGCGCCACCATGCCTAGCTCCGGCCACCGTCGGCAACGAGACCACCACCGATAGCTTTGCCTTGGTCTTCTCTGTCTTTCTTCTATTGGCCGCAACCCAAGCCGAGCCGCCGTTTCACCCGTCACCGCGCTGAGTAAGCTCGCCGCCTCCGCTCTGCCTCGCTCTCCCCTGCTCTGCCTCGCCGACATGTGGGACCCGCTCGGCAGTAGAGAAGTTAGAGAGCGAGGACTAATTTGCGAAGGAATTAAAAGGTTTGAGGTTAATTAGCAAGATGCATACTCTATGACATGTGGACCCAAGGACTCATCTGTAAATCACGAGAAGCTGAAGGACTCTTTAAGAAAAATCACCCCACACGTGGCCGAGGACCGCGGGTTCCATTTCTGGAAATCCTGAGGACTTTTCTGCAAAGTTCCCTCTCACTGACCAGTGGACCCCCTCCATTTAAAATCTGAAAATATAAAGAAAAATAACTAAAGTGTTAATTTTTCAACTGAAAAATAGGATAACTTGTAAAATTCATAGTAAATTCATTTTAGCTCCATTTGGGATGAACCAAATTTCAGTGGATTCACAAAATTATGCTTTTTAATGTTGTGAACTAAAACATGGCGCTTTCTGTACAGAAAATGTCTATAAAACAATGTGAAGCAAAAATAACTTATTTTGTGCCTAAGAACTTTGTAAATTTCTAGAAGATTCTTCCTAACTGCTAAAAATATGAAACCACTTTTGTTTAACTCAGAAAATTGTAACCTTTACTATGGATAAATTGTTTTTGACAAAACTATCTCCCAAAATAGGCCTAAGTAATTTCTAACCCTTCTTTTTGACAAACTTGTGGAATTCATAACTAAATCTTTTTGAATCAAATTTTAGTGAACCAAATTTTGTTGGAACCAAGAAGATATGTAGTTTCACATAAAAATGCTCACACTCATAAAATCCTACCAGAGAATGCAAGTATATATTTTCCATATAGGGTTTTTCCTATAGTTTTGGCTTTTGCCGCTTTCAGCCTTAGGGTCTTGTTATTTTTGTATCTCCCAAACCAAAGATGCAAATGACTTGGTTCTCTCTCCTAAAATCTTGTTAGACATGCCCTACCTACTGTATTTATCTCATAAGTTTTTTTAGAGCACATTGCATATGCATGTTTATTTTGACCTCTTATTTGCATATTGCTTCTTATCGATAGATTCGGAGGTTTCAAAGTACGAGGAAGCTAATCCGGAGGTTGAGTGTGAACCATCACAGCAGCAAGGCAAGCATTTAAGCATATTGAACCTATGTCTTCAATAAATTGATTTGTTTGCGAAAACAATATCTATATGCATGTTTCAATCCTTTTAAAATGGGAAAACGGGTAGAGTCAATATTGTCCAATTGTATGTATTTCCATTTCTTTGTTTGTTGATTCCATGTTTTTACCTTGTTACCCCTGGTTAAGGACTTTGGAATACTTTTATTTTATCGAATGCTTAGCCATGCTTAGTTCTAGACTTAGAAAAATCCGATAGATGGAGCTATCGGTTCAAAACTAGTTTAATACGAATGGATGGGTTAAAATCTGAAAAGAATAACTTCTGATTTATAATTGAGAATATATTTGACTTGGACGGATGATAGGGCGATGACGGGATGGTGTTTTACCGATGCATGTAGCTCCGTCTGGGTCATTAAGGACCGAACATGTTGACGTCTATTCAAGCACCCTACGTACTTCGACATGCCGGGAATGGGATGGCTTAACTTAGTAGCACGGGAGGCTGTGGCCATCTACGCCCGTCCGTCAGTCGTGAGGATGGTCTTTCCTTTGGAGGGCCTCATGCGCGCCTGGTTTTGGCCAGAGGTGCCTCCCACGACGGTGAGCCCGCCTTAGTCACCTGTGTGTGTGGCTAAGTCGTCGAGGGCCCAGACGTGGTTTAGGTGGTTGGAGCTAAGCGTGGGAAAGGATTTGTTGTGACCTCTAGTCCGCACTCAATGTGTAGAGTGTGGGTACCGACGGGTATGGATCAAACTAGAGTGTAGCCGTTTGGCTTCTATTACATCGTGTGGGTAAAGATGTATATCTCTGATCAGAGTATGAACTATTTGAATAGCCGTGTCCACGGTTACAGGATGACTGCTTGATGTGTTAGTCAGTCTATGTTAGCATTCAACTTGGGATATGTGGTTATATCATGACTTAAGATAGTCATGAATGGATGGGTTTATATGAGAGGCTTGGTGTTAAATTTGACTTGGTTTTAGTCATGAAAGATGGTATGCTTGTGTAGCATATTTATTTGGGCATTGGTGGCCCATTGTTGATGTTAGAGCATGGGATTGTGCTCATTTTCACCTCCTTATCAGAACATATTACTTGCTATCATGAAATTTCAGATTGCTATTTTTCGCAAATGCTTATAGTTTCAAGGTATTATTTTACTCAATAAACTTAGCTTTATGCAAAACCAGATCAGCATAGCTATATTCCTTGATGTAGAGATTAGCATTACTCCTTTGTACTATTAATATTGTGTAAGTCTGGCTGAGTACCATTCGTACTCATGCTGCATTATTTTTAGGTGAGGATAACGATGATGTTTGTGTGGTCTACTATTATCCCACCGAGGGTGGCGAGGATAATGTGTTGTTGGAGTTAAGCTCTATCCTAGTCGGTTGCCTTGTGGGTCTGGAATGGCACCACTGGTTTTATCCTTTATGTTTATATTTCCGCTGCTATCTTTTGTGCTACTCTGTGATGAATTAGGGTGTGTGAACCCTCTATGTAATATATATAACCCTGCTACACTTTTATCCATATTTAGAGTACTTGTGATGTTTATCAATTGCTTGCGATGAAAGTTTGAGGCTAGTCGCTTTCCAGGGGACTAGCTGAACATGAGTATGAGTTGTGTATAATTGAGATGGTTGGGGGATAGCTATTGTGGTTCGAGTCCTCTGGGGTACGTATCGTGTTTGGTCGCCACCATCGAGTGGTTTGACGGGCGTATGACGGAGAGGACTGGCAAGTTATCCTTATGATTATCTTTTTTGTATACTTCTCAGCATTTCGGTTATTATATTGGAAGGGGTCAACCGTGATCATGGACACATTGAGGTCGAGTGGCTATTATGCGTGTATGGATCCCACTCGTCCAACAATATGTGGTGGTCGCGTTGGGCACTGGACGATATAATACTCGGGGTGTCCACAATCGGCGTCGCGGCCGTTCTCGCACAGAGAATCGGGAGGAGAAAGGAAGAAGTTTTAGGGTTTTTTTAAAGGGTTGGGTTCCCAGCGGTGTTTTGTTCCGGGTGCAGCGATTTCGGGCCATTGGATTAGATCTCAATGGCCGTCACCGCTTCCCGCACCACGCTAAACAGCCTCGCTTAATCCCGGCCATCGATCAAGATCCAACGGCGACCGGCTCTGGGCTTGCGGTATTATGGAATAGAACTTTATTTATGTGCATAACTAATATATATTATTTTAATCATGTTGTTTTACTCTATTTTGGCCCAACGGTATTGTAGAGTGAAATCTTATATTTATGCACATTAGTTTCTTGACATTTTGCTTCATTTCTGCTTGAGTGGTGTCATGGAGCGAAAGCCTTATTTATTTATGTGTATAATTAATGTGCTTTGCCTAATGATATTGATGTTATTTTACTTCATTTAAGTTTTTTTATGGAGTAAAACTTTATGTGCATAATTAACCAGACCAATGTAGGGTTAATTGTTCACATTTATTATTGTTTATTAATATCATTTGTCATTAAATTTTCAGCTCCGAATGATGTTATGGCTCAAATAAGCAATATTGAGCAACTTAATGGCGCTAACTTTCTAGAATGGAAGGAGAAGGTGCAAATCACTCTTGGGCTACTCAATTATGATGCTGCCATTCATGAGGACACTCCTGTTGCTCCCGCTATTGATGCAACCCCTGATGTTAAGAGGGTATAAGAAAGGGGAGGAAATATGGGAAAAGACAAATCCCATAAGCTTGATGATAATTAAGAACTCTATTTTCCTTGCATCAGAGGTGGCATTCCTGATGCTGCAACTGCTAGGGGATGTATGACTAATGTGGAGCAAAACTTTAAGGGCTCCTCTAACACTCATGCAAGTGTTCTCATCATGAGGTTGCTCACATCCCGCTATGATGGTAAGAGCGGTGTGAGAGCACACATAATGTCATTGACCAACATGGTTGAGCAACTAAGAGGTATGGACATGGCTATTTTTGATGGTTTCCTTGTCCATCTCATTATGAATTCATTGTTGCCTGATTATGATTCCTTCAAGGTAAACTATAATGCTTAGGAGGATAAGTGGTCAATTGCTGAGCTCATAAGTCACTCTATCTAGGAGGAAGAGCGTTAGAAGGCTGAAAAGCAGAATGAGCAAGCTCGCCTTGCTGAATCTAAAAAGGCTGATGAGAACCATACTAATGAGCCTAATGAGAAGCTTGAGACTTCCTCTATCAGCTATGAGAGGAAGGGAAAAGCACTTGCTACACCATGCCTAAGTCTAGCACCACAATCATCTGCAAGTTCTGCCACAAGCCTGGGCATGTGCAAATGGAATGTGAAGGCTTCAAGAAATGACTTTCTAAGAAGGGTAATGTTATTAGTTACAATATTACTTGTCATAATGATGTATTTATGTAATCTTATGCCATAATTCTTGGTGAATTGACTTAGGTGCAATTATGCACTGCACTTATTCAATACAAGAATTACCTTTCGCGAAGATCACAACAAAAGGGGAGCAAAGCCAGCTGAATGGGAATGAGTTTGATGAGGAAGTAGTCGCTGATCTTCACTTAGTCTAGGAAGAACTTTATTTATTGCTTCATTATGTCATGTTCTTTACATTTAGTAACCTTGTTTCCATAAGTATGGCTACAATATTGATAATAAAGTTGTGAGTCTCCTCTTCGAGGCAGAAATAATTTGTTTGTCTCTATTTATGATTCTGTATTAAATGCCCATGATGATGTATATTAAATAATAATGAGACCTCATCGAAATTGTGACATCATTGCTAAAGCCACATTTCGAAGGGGAGAATGATGCGTCTCATTATGTTGGAGATGAAATTATGTGTTACTTCGTCCCATTAAGTTAGAGACACTTATACGTCTCATTACGTTGGAGATAAAATAATGTGTTATTTCGCCACATTAAGTTAGAGGCATTTCATTCCTTACTTTAAATGCTTAAAATTCACTTAGAAATATAAGGGGAAACCTCATAAGTTTCTCTAAGTTCTCACTAACTCTAAAGTCTCTAATGTTTGTTTCTCTAAGTTCTCACTAACTCTAAAGTATAATGTTTTTTTTCCATTATGTTTTATGTTTCTCTCATTAGTGACCGAGCAAAAGCACTAGAAAATTCAAAGCTGAATTAGAAAATCAGCATAATATTAATTTGTGCATTCGGTCCTAGGAGGAGGATATTAGGGGAGATATATTTACTAATTTTATTATGTTCTCTATCAATAATTTTTCTAGGTCTTATGCAAAATTCCTATTCTATATGGGGATATTACAATTACCCAGTTAAATAAATTAGATATGTCTTTAGAGAATGACAAAATCTGTGGGAGCTTAAAGAAATATTGAGATCTATGGGAGCTTAATGATGATAGCTCCATTATGAATGATTATCTCACATCATTTAAGTGGTCTATAATAACATAAAGTATTTATCTGTGAGCATTAGTGATGTCTAGAATTAATTAGAAATTCCTAAAGGAGTCATAAGAGCGTGTAGATGCGTCTACATGAATAAGCAAGATTTTAGATGAAATATTAAGATATTTGGTATTGTGCTTGCTGAGAAGAGTTTTTTCATAAGAAAGAGGGAGCTAAGTGTGATAATTTTCCTTGCTTGTTAGAGAGACTCTGATGTGCTCTCAGGTGTCCCGATCTTTCGATGAGAGGGATAACTTCGATTGTAAGGAGGCGAAGTTGACGGCCCGACTACAACCATTGAAGGACGTTGCGCCTTGGCGATCGCTACACCAACTCCAGGGGTTGTTCATGTTCTTGATGGAGCATGATCAACCTAATCACGAGGGCATTTGTTCTTGCAAGCAATTGAGAACTAGAAAGAATAAGGTGCACAAGCAACTCAATTGCAAATAAAAGATGAAAGCTCCACTATGAATCTGAATACGAAGGTGGGGTTCTATAACGAGAAAACGGCGATCTAACCGACTACGGCTTTACCTGACAAAGTAGTGACGCTAAACTTTGATCTAAACAAAACCCAAACTAAACCTAAGGGGGTGGCTAAGTATTTATACAAGAAGAGGGGCTAGGGACAGCATTCTGGATGTGGCACGCCGCCCTAGGTGGTACAAGGCCCATGGGCCCAGGTGGAAGTGACGCAGCACCGTTAGTCCTAGTTTCCAGAAATAGGTCGGCACTCTTTTGGCAATTGCAGTCGACTCGGATTGAATATCAGGGTGAGACTAGATACGTTGGAAAGAGGACACCGAGACCTTTCCATCAAGTACTCTTGGGCTCCAAATGGACTCCTGGATCAACCGGCATGCTTGTTTCAATTTGGGACTGTGTAGAAGGCCGAACCGAAATCTTCTGTGTTGTATCATGCTTTAGCTTGTGTGCATATTCTCCTTGATTCCTAAGTACAATAACATCATCACGAGCATTTAAAAGTATCCCATTCAGTAAATCATGCTTATGCAACCCTAAGAACGAAGTTATCTGATAATTAATTTGACGGGCACGAGCTTGCGTGATTGGTCCTTATATCACCGGTTCAGCTTGTGTACTTGGCGTGGCTATATCCATGGTGGAGATGTCCTCATCATCCTCCCCCTTTTGAAGTTGAGTCGTCCTCGACTCAAGCTCATCCTCCTCTCCCAGATATGGCTTCAAATCAGCAACATTGAAAGTATCGCTAACCCCATAATCTGCAGGCAACTCAATCTTGTATGCATTATCATTTATCTTAGCAATCACTTTGAAAGATCCATCAGCTCTAGGCATCAATTTATACTTGTGCAAAGATGGAAATCTATCTTTTCTTAAATGCAACCAAACAAGATCACCAGGTTGAAAAGTTAATTCTCTTCTATCTTGACTACCGACAACCTTATATTTCTCATTCATGCACTCTATGTTCTCTCTAGTGGTTTCATGCAGTTTTAACACAAATTCAGCACGTTTAGAAGCATCTAAGTTCACTTTTTCAGAAGATGGCAATGGAAAAATATCAATAGGAGCATGAGGATTGAAACCATATACCACCTGAAACGGGCTCATCTTCGTGGTAGAGCGCAATGAGCGATTATAGGCGGGTAGACACTCGCCCCACATCTTCAAATTTTTCTTCAATACAACCAGCAACATCATAGATAATGTGTGATTGAGCACTTCGGTTTGCCCATCTGTTTGGGGATGGCATGCAGTAGAAAATAATAGTTTAGTCCCCAACTTGTTCCATAGTGTCTTCCAAAAATGGCTCAAGAACTTTGTATCACGATCGGAAACAATTGTAGATGGCACTCCATACAAGCGAACGATCTCCCTGAAGAACAAATCAGCAATGTGTGTAGCATCATCGCTCTTATGACAAGGTATGAAATGTGCCATCTTAGAGAATTGGTTAATCACAACAAAAATGCTATCCCTCCCCCTCTTAGACCTAGGTAGTCCTAACACAAAATCCATTGAAATATCCTCCCATGGAACGCTAGGAACAGGAAGTGGCATATTAAACCATGTGGGTTCAGTCGAGACTTAGCTTTATTGCACGTCATATAGCAGGAAACGTAGCGCTCAACATCACGCCTCATCTTTGGCCAATAGAAGTGGCTAGACAACACATTCTCGGTCTTCTTCACACCAAAATGTCCCATAAGCCCATCTCCATGCGCTTCCTGTAGCAAGAACAAACGAATAGAGCCAGCTGGGACGCATAGCTTGTTAGCTCTAAACACAAAACCGTCATTAACAACGAACTTATTCCATGTATTTCTCTCTTTGCAGTTCAGCAACACATCTTTAAAGTCAGCATCTTGCACATATTGATCTTTCATTGTTTCCAAACCAAAAATTCTAGTGTCAAGTTGTGAAAGCATGTTATATCTCCTAGACAAAGCATCAGCAATAACATTCTCCTTCCATTTCTTGTGTTTTATGACATAAGGAAAGGACTCAATAAATTCAACCCATTTAACATGTCGACGGTTCAGTTTACTTTGACTTCAAATATGCTTCAAAGATTCATAATCAAAATGTATAACAAACTCCTTGGGCCATAAATAATGTTGCCAAGTTTCTAAAATTCGAACTAATGCATATAATTCTTTGTCATAAGTAGAATAGTTCAAACTAGGCCTAGATAATTTTTCACTGAAATAAGCGACAGGCTTACCTTCTTGAATCAGCACGCCTCTAATCCCAATGCTACTAGCATCACACTCAAGTTCAAAAATCTTACCAAAGTTAGGGAGTTGGAGCAATGGTGCATGTGATGAGGACATCACTAGCTCAGATATAAACATAGCTACCTTATATATTCATCAACCAAAGGTGCATGCTTTCTATATAAGATTTATGTGTTATATATTTGAACAGCCGTTACTGCACTGTAAGTTTTGTGTGTTCTCGTTTGCAGAGATACTTGCTTGGGTGAAGGGAAAGAGACGGAGCGCAAGGAATACATGGATGATCAAAGAAGTTGATTGGGGACCAAATCAAGACCTTTCCCAAGTCTACTTCTATAGCACCACGTCACTTTTGGTCCATAGAAGACAAGCAATGAAGTTCTGCACGTTTTCAATTCTGATTTGGGCCTCCTGATAGCATCAACTTCAAACGGACCTAGCCGCTGATCCAGAAGGACTTTCAGGGCCCATGAGTACTTGTTGGAAAGCTTATAAAGTCTACTTTCAGATGGTTTTGGTGCCATGTCAAAATTCCTCCTGAGCTGTCCGAAATCATTAAAACAAGACACATACCTCTTCTAGTCTGAGTCTGTTTTGGGCCTTGGGCCTTGTAATTGTGTTGTGGGCTAAGCCCAAGGGGTGTGCGCCCTAGGGATAACCCTAGGACGTCCCAACTCATATATATACAGTAGCTGTCGTTGTTTAGAGGTGGGTTTTGCTTAGATTATTCTGTCCTTGAACAGTTTCGCCGTTTATCGGTTTGTGAGACCCCAACTCGAGAGTATAATCATTCATTTGCAATTGAGTTGCAATCTTTCTTGTTCTTGCTTGTGTTCTTCGATTCGCATGCAGGGATTAGCCTTCGTGGCGAGGTCAACCGGGCAGCGCACGGTTGATAACGAGAGGGGACGTGGTACTGCGATTGCAGGGTTTGGGTCTTGGTGATCAGAAGTCGGATTGTGAGTGTCGATTCTCCACCAAATCGATAGTTACCTTTACCTAACGGAAGATCGGGCACCCCGTTGCCATCAGCATGAGTCAAATTTTCCTTTAACAAGCGTCTTCTTGTTGCTTTCCCCCTTGAAACTGTACGCCTTTTTTTGATAGCTCATTCTATGGTGCAGCAATGGTACTGAAATCCTTCATAAAACAGCAATAGAACTCAGCAAGACCTAGAAAACTCCACACCTGTGTGACCGTTTTAGGAGCCGGCCAACTCTGGATTGCTTCAACCTTAGCTTGATCAACTTCAATTCCCTGGGGAGTAACAACATAGCCAAGAAAAGCAACTCGATTGGTGCAAAAGGTGCACTTCTCAAGATTACCAAATAAACGTGCAGCATGTAAACCATTAAAAACAATACGTAAATGAGCAAGATGTTCCTCTAATGATTTGCTATAGATCAGAATATCATCAAAGTATACCACAACAAATCTACCAATGAAAGCTCGTAAAACCTCATTCATTAATCTCATGAAAGTGCTAGGTTCATTAGTTAAACCGAAAGGCATCACTAACCATTTATATAATCCAAACTTAGTTTTGAAAGCTGTTTTCCATTCATCTCCTAATTTCATGCAGATTTGGTGGTAACCACTACGCAAATCAATTTTAGAGAAAATGGTAGAGCCACTTAATTCATCAAGCATGTCATCAAGCCTAGGAATAGGATGATGATATCTGATAGTTATATTATTAATTGCTCTACAATCCACACACATACGCCATGAACCATCTTTCTTAGGCACCAAAATGACCGGAACAGCACATGGGCTAAGAGATTCGCGTACGTACCCTTTGTCCAACAATTCTTGAACTTGGTGCTGAATTTCTTTTGTTTCCTCGGGGTTGGTCTTGTATGGAGTACGGTTGGGCAACGATGCACCAGGGATCAGATCAATTTGATGCTCAATCCCGCGCATCGGTGGAAGCCCCGGTGGTATCTCCTTTGGAAAAACGTCATCAAACTCCCGCAAAAGGTCAGTGACGGCAGGAGGCAAAGAGATAGGCACATCCTCAAATGAAAACAAAGCATCCTTCCACACCAAAGCATAGCAAACAACAGCACTAGCATCCAATTCAACAACATCAAATTTAGTAGCAAGCAAACAAGCACCCTTCAGTTTAATCACATTTTTCTTGCTATGTTAGATTTAGGTTCTTTCGTTTTATGTTGCTCAAGTTCTTTTGCCACAATCTGATTTTCACTCTTAGCATTCTCCTAATGTTTTACTTTATTAGATCTAGCAATCTCATCCTTTAAAATAGCTTCAAGAGTCATAGGATGTAACACAATTTTCTTTCCATTATGCACAAAAGAGTACAGATTTGTTCTACCATGATGCATAGCGTCTTTATCATATTGCCAAGGTCTACCTAACAACATAGAACATGTATGCATAGGTACGACATCACAGTCAACAAAATCACAGTAAGAACCAATTGAAAAATTCAACCTTACCAATCATGTTACCTTGAGCTTTCTGAGATTATTGAACCATTGAATGTAGTATGGTTGTGGGTGTGGCTTAGATTCCAAAGCAAGCTTCTCCACCATCTCAGAGGTGATCAAGTTTTGGCAACTCCCTCCATCAATGATGGTGCGACAAGACTGTTCCTTTACAACATACTTGGTTTGAAATAAATTGTGCCTTTGATTGTGGTCTGCCTTCTCCATCTGTGCACTCAACACACGCTGCACAATGAGGGTCTCGTAATGGTCCGCATCTTCAGGAACAATGTGCTCTTCAACTTCACTCCCTGTGTTGTTAGCTGCAAGCATAGCATATGTATCTTTATCCAAATCACTAGCTGAAGAATACTCACCATTATCCTTCACAATCAGAACGCGCTTGCTTGGGCATTCACTCCGCACATGCCCAAATCCCTTGCATTGATGGCATTGAACATCCCTAGTACGCCTTGTAGAAGCAACCGATGAAGCACTCTCTACGGGTGCTTGAGCTAAACTTTTGGCTGCTTCAGAAACTCATGGTGCTGTAGTGGATAGAGTAGAATGTGGTTTGCTTGCTGAGACCGACGGTGTAGGTGCACGGCTTGTAGATGCAGTGGGAGGACGCCTTTCCCATGAAGTAACTTGCCTTGTAGGAAGATTAGTCCTTGTGCTTGCTCGTCGCCCATGCACTTCTCTTTCAGCTTTACAAGCATAGTGAAATAACCGAGTGATATTATCATACTCCTTGTAACTAGGAATATCATAAATTTCTCGGTCTAAACCAGTCAAAAACCTAGCCATAGCAGCTTCCTCACTCTCTACTAACCCACAACGTATCATGGAATTTTGTAACTCCTGATAGTACTCCTCTACACTCTTGTTGCCCTGCTTCAATTGTTGCACTTTCTGTAATAAATCCTGCGCGTAATAGGAAGGAACAAATCTAGCATGCATAACTCGCTTCAAGTCAGCCCAGGTTGGTGGGATTGCATTTACATGTGTACGACAGTACTCACTCCACCAAATAGAAGCAAAATTAGTAAACTCACTAGTAGCAGCCCTAACCCTCTTATTTTCAAGAATATCATGGCAAGCAAACTTTTGATCTACTGTTAACTCCCATGAAAGGTAAGCATTAGGGTCATATTTCCCATCAAAAGGTGGCATAGTGATTTTATCTTACCAAGTGAATCGTTGTTGTCACGTGCCTCACGACATGGGCGTAGAGGAGACATGCCATAATGATTGCATCGAAGTTGACGCCGATCAGGATCATCCTCGAAATCAACAACATAGTCGTCATTGTTTTCACCCCTGTCACTGCCCCAAGCGCCTTCTCTTGCAGAAAATGGGTGAGGTGCCAATGGAGGTCCCATCAGAGGAGGTACTCAGGCCATCTCATCAAGACATCGTACAATATCTACAAGAGTGGTGTTCATGGTGCCTATGGAAGCTTCCAAGGCCGTGAGCTTGGCGTTGGCATTAATCTGCGTAGTCTCCACATGAGCAAGTTTTTCATTCGTGTGACGCACGTCCTCTTCAAGTCCTTCTGTGCGAAGCCTGACTTGATTATCAAAATGTTTTATGATGCGCTTGGTGCGAGGTGAATGTTGAACTCCGTCAACAAATTCTTCATCTCCTACCATGTTAGAAAGGAAAGAAACAAGAACAAACACAAGAGAAAAATTTCGAGACGACTAGGATGTGGCTACAACAAATCACTCACTCTCAACTAGTGCAATCAAGCTCTTACCAGTTCTTACCAAGCTAAGCAGGTGGTGATGGCAACCATCAGACATTGAACCAACTCTTGGAGAAGGTGTATTGATGCTTTGTTGCCGGTCCCTGTCAAGTAGTAGTCGGACCTGTGGAGCTATAGGTGGGCTGAAAGTGCTCAATGGAATACCAGAACCACATTAGTCAACGCAAATTGAATAATCGTTCAAAGTCGGTACCATGCTGGTCCTAGGTTAGAACGTACTAGAGACGTGAGCCTAGACACAAACGATTCCACAAATGACTCCGAACAGAAATAAAAGGAGGCACTCGCTGAAAGGAATAAAGGTGAGGCTCAAACAGTTTTTTTCTCTTTCTTTCTTTCTTTTTCTCTATTTTTTTGGTGAGGCTTTTTTTTATTTTTTTAGCACCTTTCTGCCTTTTTTATCTTTTTTTTGAAAAATAAATTTCCAAAGACCAAACTAATAACAAGGAAACTAACAAAAAAAATCTGGCCGAAAATAAGAAACAACAGGACTAGGAACATAGCCGAACTTTGTAGGTCTCTAACCGCAGAGAAGACGACCGGATATGGGAGTGCACCCAAAAGCAAAGTTGTAGATCTGCTCATCAGCTTTCCAACAAGTATTTAAACACCCAAATCCGAGTCCGTATGAAACAAAATCGATGATTTTACTAATAAAGCTCAACGAACTCTATACCCTACTCGGTTCAAACTTGCCAATCCGAGTAGAACTCTCTCAAAGCTTATATTTAACTAAGGAAAATGACTAGGACTCATCGAAGATATGGATGCTAAGGTGATATAAATGGCAAAAGCGATGGTGGTGGCGGCGGCGGTGATGATGTGAAGTACAACAATATTTATGGCAATGGTGGTGGTGGGCATGGAAAACGGTGGCGATGGAGGTGGTACTAGACGTGAAAAGAACTCGAAACTCTAAATGACTAGATGCTAAGACCAGCAACTCGACACGACGATGCAATCGAAAACTCAAAAAGCAAAGACTAAGCAGAACTAGTAAGGGGCTAAATTTTTTTTTGGATTTTAGGTAATCTAATCTACTTTTTTTTGGCTTTTCTGGATTATAGGTAAAAAAAGTAAATTAAAAATCTCTTACTATGGAGGCCATGGGCCCCGGGTACCTCATCACAAGCATATGGGCCACTCGGACAGAGGATGGGCCGAGACTTGTAATTAGAGATATAGTAGCACCCGGCAGACTTTGCCTTGTACATTAAGGAATATACAGTCCTAGTCAGGTAGATTATATCTCTAAGAGGAGATCCCTTGGCTATATCCGGCTGGAATTCCTACCTTGTACCCCTGTCCTCCAGTATATAAGGGGAGGGAGGGCGCCCCCTGAGGGCACGAGCTCATAGAAGCAGACACAAATCCTCAAAGGAATAACACCACAACTGGACGTAGGGTATTACCTCACATCGAGGGCTTGAACCGGTATAAATCTTTCCTTGTTCCTTTGCAATCCACCGAGTTTCTATCCGCCGAGTAACCCCATATTGATATTGCCGGTGTAAAACATCGACAGTTGGCACGCCAGGTAGGGGCTTCGGCGAGATCTACATCAACAACTTCGATGGATCCAGCAACAGGAGTCAACGGCGACAAATTCTCCCTCGGAGACACAATAACTTTCGGAGGCCTCGACTTCGTTGCCGACCAGATCGGCAATCTCACTTTGGCCGATGCAAATCCAATCCAACCGGCCGAGGAACCAGCCGACTCCGCGCCAGTCGGCCCACAAGACGCTGCAACAACCATCATCAATCTGACGCAACAATCTTCTACTTCGTCAAGCCTCGGGACAACTCTCTCCTGCGGTGTCCGACTCGCGCTAGGCCTTGAGCCGGCCCGGGTTGGGCAAGGAAGGGGGGAGATCGTCAATTTCCCGCATAGGCTCGGCAATGCCGTGGATCTACATCTTACGCAGCAGACCCAATCCCCTGCAATTCAGTTTGGACACGGCTCAGAGCCGTTTCAGATTGGATCTAGGGAGGTCGGAGTCGTTCTTACTCCGATCAACTACTAGGATTCCGACTCCAAGTCGGACAACGGTTCGGACGCTAGTTCGGACACCAGTCTGGCGAGTCTCCTTATCCCCTGTGAGATCTTCATGGCTTCAACCCCACCACCGGAGGTGCACCGGGTACAAGAGGAGCAACAAGAGGAGGCACACCGACTACGGCAACAGGAGGAGGCCGACTGCGGGGCACACAACGACAAGCTACGCAGGGCTGGGCGAACCGCTTAGCAACAGATCCTCCAGACCAAAGTCGGCGACCACGACGTCTTCGTCACGCCACAACAGAACGTCGTGGCCGCTGCAGCCTTGCTAGACATGGTCCAGCTCGGACCTGATTACCAGGCCACCCCGACTATCGCCAAGATCAAGGCAATGATTACAGCTGCTGCCTGTCAGCAGCAACAGCAGTTGGGCGACACACTAGTACCGACCAACCGGTCGAGCTCTCCGGCGGCAGGCTCATCTACATCAACACGACGCCGGGCGGCTGGCTCAAGTCAGTTACACAAGGAGTCGTGGCAAACATCACTCGGCAACACCAACAACAACAATCGACGGCGTCACCAGTACGATCACTGGTTCAACCAAGACCTCCGAGTTCGTCTACAACGCGACCTCCGATATGACATCAATGCCTGGCGCCGCCAACGCGAAGAGGACGAGCGCCACCGACTGGAGGACGAGAACGAGCGTTTCAGTCTACACCACGAGCAGTTCAACCACCATGATCGGAGCCGGAGCCCTCACGAAGACGAAGGTGTTCCAGCTTTCACCCACGAGTTACAGGACGTCAATTGGCCGTCGGGCTTTAAGCCTACGAGGATCGAGAAATATGACGGTAAAACCAACCACGAGTCCTAGCTTAGCGTATACACCCTGGCAATTCGAGCTGCCAGGGGTGACCATAAAGCCATGGATAACTACCTCCCGGTCGATCGGTTCCCGGGAAGAACTCAGGGAGCGGTTCATCGCAAACTTTCAAGGGACCTACGAGAGGCCGTCTTTTGAGCACGATCTATATCAGCTGCACCAGAAGAAGAATGACTCTCTGTGCGAATTTATCAAGAGGTTCTCCAAGAAGCGCAACCAGATCCCAATGATCAAGGACGAGGCCATCGTTGCCGCCTTCCGCAAGGGAGTAAAGGACGCCCCTTTCATCGCAAAGTTCACTCGGAAGCCACTAGCCTCTGTCCAGGCTCTCTTCGATATGGCAAACAAATACGCCGACTCGACCGAAGCGGTCGCAGAGGCCCTCGACGAGAAGAAAGAGTCACGACAGAAGGACCAGAAGGCGAAAGCTGACAACGAGCCATCGCAAAACAAGACTGGCAACCGCAAGCGGAAGTTGGACAATGAGCTGGCCAACATGGAGCGAACTCGGTCGTGGCCCTAATAGAACAATGACTACCAGAAGGTCATGAACGGGCCATGCCCCTTCCACCCCAAAGGCAAGCACGCGGCCAAAGACTGCTTCATGGTCAAGAAGTTTGCTTCCGAGCATGCTTCATCATTTGGCACTGAAGATAAGCCAAATCAAGGCCCAGTTGACGATTTCCAAGATCCCCAGGCCGAGCTCAACCACATCTTTGGAGGGCCGTCTGCGTACAAGTCGAAGTGCAAGCAGAAGCTAACAGAACACGACGTCAACGCGGTTTCTACAGCAAACGTCCCCCAATATCTATGTTGGTCAGAAACGACCATCACCTTCGACCGCGCGGATCACCCCGATCGGGTCTCACACCCGGGACGCAACCCGCTCGTCCTGGACCCGGTTGTTAAGAACATCAAGCTGAAGAAGGCCCTCATAGATGGAGGTAGCGCACTTAACATCCTCTTCGCCAAGACCCTGGATGAGATGAAGATCCCTCGTTTAGATCTGCGGCCAAGTACGGCGCCCTTCCACGGGATAATTCCCAGCCTATCTTCAACTCCACTCGGGCAGATAACCTTGCCGGTCACCTTCGGCACATGGGATAACTTCCGCACAGAAAACATCTGCTTCGAGATCGCCGACTTTGAGACTACGTACCACGCGATACTCGGACAACTGGCACTCGCCAAATTCATGGCGGTACCGCACTATACATACATGGTGCTCAAGATGCCTGGGCCAGCAGGAGTCCTCTCCCTCCGCAGTGACATCAAGCAAGCCTTCACCTGTGACAAGGAGAGCTGCGAGTTGGCTCAATCTCAAGAGGCGGCAGCCGGACGCAACAGCATTCGGCAGGCCATCGCAACTGAAGTCGAGGAAGACCAAGTTCCGGCGAAAAAAGTAGTGAAGTCGGGAATTTCAGTGGACTCTGACATGAAGAAAATCCCCCTGGACCCTTCCGACCCCTCCAAGACTGCTCTAGTCGGGACTGGACTTGACCCCAAATAGGAAGACGCGCTCGTCACCTTCCTCCAAGCCAACAAAGACATCTTCGCATGGAAACAGCCCGACATGTCAAGCGTACCAAGGGAGGTGATCGAGTACGCCCTCAACATCAATACAGACGCCAAGCCAGTCAAGCAACGACTACGGCGCTTTGCCCAGGACCGCAAAGATGCTATTCGAGAGGAGATAACCAAGCTCCTCGCAGCTGGGTTCATCAAAGAGGTCTATCACCCGGATTGGCTAGTAAACCCAGTTCTGGTCCAGAAGAAAAAGGGTAAATGGCGCATGTGCATTGACTACACCGATCTCAACAAGGCGTGCCCCAAAGTTCCATTTGGTTTACCAAGAATAGACCAGGTGGTGGATTCAAACTGCGGGGTGCGAACTTCTCAGCTTTCTCGACTGTTACTCGGGATACCATCAAATCAGCCTGAAGGAGGAGGACTGCCTAAAGACGTCTTTCATTATGCCGTTTGGAGCGTACTACTACATCACTGTGCCGTTCAGTTTGAAAAATGCTAGAGCAACATATCAATGCGCAATTCAGCGGTGTCTACACACTAAGATCGGGCGCAACGTAGAAGCCTACGTTGATGACGTGGTGATCAAGACCAAGTCCAAAGAAGACCTCATCGCTGACCTGGAAGAAACCTTCCAAAATCTTCGAAGATTCAAGATGAAGTTGAACCCGGAAAAGTGCGCCCTCGGTGTGCCATCCGGCAAGTTACTTGGCTTCATCGTCTCACATCGCGGCATCGAGGCCAACCCGGAGAAAGTCAATGCAATCATGAACATGGCACCCCCGACTAACCAGAAGGACGTCCAGAAGCTGACAGGCTGCATGGCGGCACTCAGCTAGTTTATTTCTCGACTGGGCGAACGGGGCATGCCCTTTTTCAAGCTATTGAAGAAAGCAGACAATTTCCAATGGACTCTCGAAGCCCAGCAAGCCTTCGAAGACTTCAAACAATTTCTCACATCGCCTCCCGTGTTGGTGTCACCCATGCCCCAAGAACTGCTAATGCTATATCTGGCGGCAACTACTCAGGTAGTCAGCACGGTGCTGGTAGTCAAATGATCCGAACCGGGTCACATCCAAAAAATTCAACGGCCAGTCTACTTTTTCAGCGAGGTCCTTGCTGACTCGGAGATGAGATATCCGCAGGTCCAGAAGCTGCTATACGGCCTACTCATCACTGTCCGGAAGCTGATGCACTATTTCCAAGCACATCAAGTCACGGTAGTCACATCATATCCACTCAGGGACGTCCTGCATAATCGCAAGGCCACCGGCCGAATCGCTAAATGGGCGCTCGAGTTGATGGCGTTCGATATCACCTTTCAGCCACGGATAGCAATCAAATCACAAGCTCTAGCTGACTTCGTGGCCGAGTGGACTGAGGTTCAAATGCCAACATCAACAGCGAAGCTAGAGTATTGGACAATGTACTTCGATGATTCTCTACGGATCGGCGGCGCTGGGGCTGGCGTCGTACTAACGTCCCCCACAAGCGAAAAACTCAAGTACGTTCTACAAATCCACTTCCCGGCTTCCCACAACGTCACCGAGTACGAGGCACTTATCCACAGGCTCCGCATAGCTATATCACTCGGCATATGTCGACTGGTTGTGCATGGAGATTCTCAACTCGTGGTGAACCAAGTCATGAAGGATTGGACATGTCTCGACGATACCATGGCGGCATACTGTCAGGAGGTCCGCAAGCTGGAAAACAAGTTCGACGGGCTGGAGATAACACATGTCCTACGACAATACAATGATGCTGCAGATGAGTTGGCAAATATGGGATCCAAGTGAGAAGTAGTCCTGACAGGGATCTTTGTCAAGCAACTTATGGAGCCATTAGTCAAGAAGAAACTAGTACCGGAGCAGTCGGGAGGCGAACCTACCCTGGCGACAGACAAGGTGCTACACATATGTCAAGATTGGCAGACTCCTATTCTCAACTTCCTCTTGGACGATGAACTCCCAGAAGATCGCAGCCAAGCCGAACAAATCAAACGTCGAAGCAAGAGTTTCCTAGTCGTCGGAGAAGACCTATACCGAAGAAGTGCATCCGGTGTCCTTATGCGCTACGTCACCAGCGAGGAGGGCAAGCAGATTCTCCAGTCGATCCACTCGGGCATATGTGGCAACCATGCCGCATCCAGGATGTTAGTCGGAAAGGCTTACCGGCAGGGATTTTTCTGGCCAACAGTAGTAATAGATGCCAAAGACATTGTTCGCACATGCAAGGGTTGCCAGTTCTACACAAGACAAACCAATCTCTCAGTCTAAGAACTCCAAACAGTCCCAATCTCTTGGCCCTTTACAGTATGAGGGCTTGACATGGTCGGGCCTTTCAAGAAAGCGCCAGGAGGGTTCACACACTTGTTTGTCGCAGTGGATAAATTCACCAAGTGGATTGAGGCCAAACCCATTGCAACCATAACAACGGCACGAGCAAAGGACTTCATCATGAGTATATTATACCGATTTGGGGTCCCCAACCGCATCATCACCGACAACGGTACTCAGTTCACGGGCGGCGTGTTTCAAGATTTCTGTGACGACTTCGGCATCAAGATCTACTATGCATCTGTGGCACACCCGGGGAGCAATGGGCAGGTTGAACGAGCCAATGGTATGGTCTTACAAGGTATCAAGGCCAGGATATTTGATAGACTACAACCATACACGGGCCGGTGGGTACAAGAACTCCCATCTGTACTCTGGTCCCTAAGAACAACGGTTAGTCGAGCAACTAGGCAATCCCCTTTCTTTCTGGTCTGTGGTGCTGAGGCTGTGCTACCAACCGAGTTAAAGTTCGGCTCTCCGCGAGTTCGAGCTTACTCAGAAGACATCTCCAACAATACCTGATTGGTTGAACTAGATCAGTTGGAAGAAGCGAGGGATATCGCAACAATCCAGTCGGCAAGGTATCTTCAAGGCCGGCGTCGTTATCACAATCGCAATGTCCGTGGCCACGCCTTTTTGGTCGGAGATCTTGTCTTGAGAAAAATACAAACCACCAAAGATAGACATAAATTATCCCCAATCTGGGAAGGGCCGTTCATTATCGCTGAGGTTACTCGACCAGGCGCCTACCGACTGAAGACCGAAGACGGTGCCCTCATCAGCAACTCATGGAATATAGAATAGCTACGTCCTTTCTATACCTGAGTTTTATACTTTCCCATGTGTACAGTTTTTCTCTGACTCACTACGCCGCTTGTTTCAACCAAGTAGTGAGTTGGGGGCTGCATGTATTATATGTGCTTTGTCAATAATATACGAGCTTGTTTTACTTAAGTTATGAAGTTTTACTATGACTTTGTCACGTTTGCCCGAGTACAACTCTCTGCGGTGAACTATTTTATTAAGTTCCTATAGACTAACTCGGTGTAGACTATATAATCGGGTAAAACTAATGACAACTGAGTAACAATTCAGAGCTTGGCGGCATTGCACATATATTTACACATGTCTTTACAAAAATCCACAATACACTGACTGCATGATATATTGTTCTTACATACCCAGGTCTCGCGTGATCATCACTGCAGTCAGCCTCGCCTTGGCTATCAGCTCTACCGCCTCCTCAGGTGTCGTCTCCTCGGCGAACCCCTCCCCGATGGCCAATATCTGCCCTTGGGTAGATGGACTTGGTCATCGCTAGGGTCTGGGCCACGCCGACAACAACATGCTCATCCGAGTACCTCTTCAGGGCACTTGGTGCATCCTTAAGGCGTGCCTCCACTTGGAAGATCGTGCTAGAGCTGGTTCCCACATCATGAGGATCCATGATGTCAAGGAGCCCTTTCACGGACTCGGCAAGGGTCTCCCGTGACTCCTTGACAACCCTTATCTCCTTTGCGAAGGCCTGAAACTGGATTTCGGTGGATTTTGTAGTTGGTGTATATATATGCTTTCATATACGATCATGTGTAAATACATGTGTCGTGCCGCCAAACTTATTATTCGGTTGTCATTAGCTTTACCCGACCATGCAGCATGCACCGAGTTAGTTCGATAGAACTTGATAAAAAACGTTCGGAGTAAGATGCTATACTCGGGCGAACGCATCAGTCGTGGCAAGGCTTCATAACCGGGGTGAAATAAGCTTGTATGTTATTGACAGAACACATATATACATGCAGCCCCCGACGCACTACTCGATTGGAACAAGCGGCGTAGTGAGTCAGGAAAAACTGTACACATGGAAAATGTAAAACTCAAGTATAGAAAGGACGTAGCTGTTCTATATTCCACGAGTTGGTGATGAGGGCGCCGTCTTTGGTCTTCAGTCGGTAGGCGCCTGGCCGCGTGACCTCGGCTATAATGAACGGCCCTTCCCAGATAGGGGATAGTTTGTGCCTGTCCTTGGTGGTTTGTATCTTCCTTAGAACGAGATCCCCGACCAAAAAGGCGCGGCCATGGACATTGCGATTGTGGTAGCGACGCAGGCCTTGAAGATACCTTGCCGACTGGATTGTGGCGGCGTCTCTTGCTTCTTCCAGCTGATCTAATTCGATCAGTCGGGTGCCGTTGGAGTCGTCCTCGGAGTAAGCCCGGACTCGCGGAGAGCCGAACTGTATCTCTGTCGGTAGCATGGCCTCGGTGCCGTAGACCAGGAAGAAAGGGGATTGCCCTGTTGCCCGACTAACCGTGGTTCTGAGAGACCAGAGAACGGATGGTAGTTCTTGTACCCACCGACCCGCATATGGTTGTAGTCAGTCGTATATCCTGGCCTTGATGCCTTGTAGGACCATGCCGTTGGCTCGCTCAACCTGCCCGTTGCTCTGCGGGTGTGCCACAGATGCATAGCAGATCTTGATGCCGAAGTCGTCGCAGAAATCTTGGAATAGGCCTGCCGCGAACTGAGTGCCGTTGTTGGTTATGATGCGGTTAGGGACCCCAAACCGGTATAGTATACTCAGGATGAAGTCCTTTGCTCGTGCCGCTGTGATTGTTGCGACGGGTTTAGCCTCAATCCACTTGGTGAATTTATCCACTGCGATGAATAAATGCGTGAACCCTCCTGGCGCTTTCTTGAATGGCCCGACCATGTCGAGCCCCCATACTGCGAATGGCCAGGAGATAGGGATAGTCTGGAGTTCCTGGGCGGGGAGATTTGTCTGTCTTGCGAAGAACTGGCAACCCTCGCACTTGCGAACGATGTCTTTGGCGTCTGTGACTGCGGTGGGCCAGAAGAATCCCTGCCGGTAAGCCTTTCCGACTAACGTCCTGGATGCAGCGTGGTTGCCACAAATGCCCGAGTGGATTGAATGCAGGATCTGCTTGCCTTCCTCGGTGGTGACACAGCGCATGAGGACACCGGATGCGCTCCTTTGGTACAGGTCTTCTCCGACTAGCAGGAAGCTTTTGCTTCGACGCTTGATCTGCTCGGCTTGAATGCGATCTTCTGGGAGTTCATCGTCCAGGAGGAATTTGAGAACAGGAACCCTCCAGTCTTGACATATGTGCAGCACTTCGTCGGTGGTCGGGGTAGGCTCGCCTCCCGACTGCTCTTGTGCCGGTTTCTTCTTGACTGATGGCTTCATAAGTTGCTCGACAAAGATTCCAGTCGGAACCGCTTCTCGCTTGGATCCCATGTTTGCCAGCTCATCTGCCGCGTCGTTGTATTGACGCAGGACGTGTGTGATTTCCAGCCCGTCGAACTTGTTTTCCAACTTGCGGACCTCCTGACAGTATGCCGCCATTGTGTCGTCGAGACAGGTCCAGTCTTTCATGACTTGGTTGACCACGAGTTGGGAGTCTCCGCGCACAACCAGTCGACGTATGCCGAGTGATATGGCAATGCGGAGCCCGTGAACAAGAGCCTCGTACTCGGCGACGTTGTGGGAAGCCGGGAAGTGGATTTGTAGTACGTACTTCAACTTTTCGCCAGTGGGGGATGTCAGTATGACTCCAGCCCCGGCACCGCCGATCCGTAGGGAACCGTCGAAGTACATTGTCCAGTACTCTAGCTTTGTTGTTGGTATTGGGAGTTGAACTTCTGTCCACTCGGCCACGAAGTCGGCTAGAGCTTGAGATTTGATAGCTGTCCGTGGCTGAAAGGTGATGTCAAACGCCATCAGCTCGAGTGCCCATTTAGCGATCCGGCCGGTGGCCTCGCGATTATGAAGGACATCCCCGAGTGGAAACGCTGTGACCACCGTGACTTGATGTGCTTGAAAGTAGTGCACCAGCTTTTGGACTGTGATGAGTAGGCCGTATAGCAGCTTCTGGACCTGCGGGTATCTTGTTTTGGAGTCGGCAAGGACCTCGCTGACAAAATAGATTGGCCGTTGTATTTTCTGAAGATGACCCTGTTCGGATCGCTCCACCACCAGCACCGTGCTGACTACCTGTGTTGTTGCCGCCAGATAAAGCATTAGTGGTTCCTGGGGCAGGGGTGACGCCAGCACGGGGGGTGATGTGAGGAATTCCTTGAAGTCTTCGAAGGCTCGCTGGGCTTCCGGGGTCCACTGAAAGGTGTCCGCCTTTTTGAGGAGCTTGAAGAAGGGCATGCCCCGTTCGCCCAGTCGGGAGATAAACCGACTGAGTGCCGCCATGCAGCCTGTCAGCTTCTGGACGTCTCTAAGGTTGGTCGGGGGCGCCATGTTCTTGATGGCGTTGACTTTCTCCGGGTTAGCCTCGATGCCGCGGTGCGAGACGATGAAGCCGAGTAACTTCCTAGACGGCACTCCGAAGGCGCACTTGTCCGGGTTCAGCTTCATCTTGAATATTCGAAGGTTTTGGAAGGTTTCTTCCAAGTCGGCAATGAGGTCTTTTTTGGACTTGGACTTGATCACCACGTCGTCGACGTAGGCTTCCACGTTGCGCCCGATCTGAGTGTGCAGACACCGCTGAATAGCCCTTTGGTAGGTTGCGCCTGCGTTTTTCAGACCGAACGGCATTGTGATATAGCAATACGCTCCAAATGGCGTGATGAAAGATGTTTTTAAACAGTCCTGTTTCCTCAAGCTAATTTGATGATATCCCGAGTAACAATCGAGAAAACTGAGTAGGTCGCACCCCGCCGTGGAGTCAACCACCTGATCTATCCTGGGAAGACCAAATGGGTCCTTGGGGCACGCTTTGTTGAGGTCGGTGTAGTCGACGCACATGCGCCATTTACCGTTTTTCTTCCGGACCAGGACTGGGTTGGCCAGCCAGTCCGGGTGGTAGACTTCCTTGATGAAGCCGGCTGCGAGGAGCTTGGTGATTTCCTCCCGGATAGCATCCTTGCGGTCTTGAGCGAAGCACCGCAGCCGTTGCTTGACCGGCTTGGCGTCTGGCTTTACGTGTAGGGCGTGCTCGATCACCTCCCTTGGTACGCCCGGCATGTCGGGCAGTTTCCACGCGAAGATATCTTTGTTGGCTTGGAGGAAGGTGACGAGCGCGTCTTCCTATTTCGGGTCGAGTCCGGTCCCGACTAAGGCATTCTTAGAGGGGTCGGAAGGGTCCAGGGGGATCTTCTTCGTGTCAGAGTCCGCTGAAATTCCCGACTTCGCTGCTTTTTTCGCCGGAACTGGATCTTGATCGACTTCAGATGTAGCGGCTTGCCGGATGCTGTCGCGCCCGACTGCCACTTCTTGTGTTTGAGCCAGCTCGCAGCTCTCCTTGTCGCAGGTGAAGGCTTGCCTAGCGTCGCTGCGGAGGGAGAGGACTCCTGCTGGCCCGGGCATCTTCAGCACCATGTACGTGTAGTGCGGTATTGCCATGAATTTGGCGAGGGCTGGTCGTCCAAGTATCGCGTGATACGTGGTCTCGAAGTCGGCGACCTCGAAGGAGATGTTTTCTGTACGGAAGTTGTCCCGAGTGCCGAAGGTTACCGGCAAGGTTATCTGCCCGAGTGGGGTTGATGATAGGCCGGGTATTATCCCATGGAAGGGCGCGGTGCTCGGCCGTAGTTCTGAACAAGGTATTCTCATCTCGTCCAAAGTCTTGGCGAACAGGATGTTGAGCGCACTGCCTCCGTCGATGAGGGTTTTCTTCAGCCTGATGTTTCTGATGACCGGGTCCAGGACGAGTGGGTATCGTCCCGGGTGGGAAACCCGATCTGGGTGATCTGCGCGGTTGAAGGTGATGGCCATCTCTGACCAGCGCAGGTATTGGGGGGTATCCGTCATGGAGACCGCGTTAATGTCCCGCGCTGATAGCTTCTACTTGCGTTTGGATTCGTACGCAAGTGGCCCCCCGAAGATGTGGTTGAGTTCGGCCTGGGGGTCCTGGAAATCATCAGCCGGACCCGAGTCTGGCTTGTCCTTGTCCTTGTCGGCGCCAGACGATGAAGCTTGCTCGGAGGCGAACATCTTGAGCATGTGGCAGTCTTTGGCCGCGTGCCGGCCCTTGGGATGAAAGGGGCAAGGCCCGCTCATGACTTTCTGATAGTCGTTGTTCCGCTGGGGCCGCGACCGACTGCGCTCCATGTTGGCCACCTCGTTGTCTGACTTCCGCTTGCGGCTGCCAGGCTTGTTCTGAGATGGCTCGTTGTCGGCTTTCGCCTTGTTGTCTCTTTGTCGGGGCTCCTTCTTCTCGTCGAAGGCCTCAGCGACGGCTTCAGCCGAGTCGGCGTATTTGTTGGCCATGTCGAAGAGAGTCCGGACAGTGGACGGTGGCTTCCGAGTGAACTTCGCGATGAGCGGGGCGTCTTTTACTCCCTTGCGGAAGGCGGCGATGACGACCTCATCTTTGATACTTGGAATTTGATTGCGCTTCTCGAAAAACCTTTTGATGAATTCACGCAGAGACTCGTTCTTCTTCTGATGCAGTTGGTAAAGGTCATGCTCGGAAGCCGGTCTCTCGTAGGTCCCCTGGAAGTTAGCGATGAACCGCTCCCTGAGTTGTCCCCAGGAACCGATCGACCGCCTTGGGAGGCCTGTCAGCCATGTCCTCTCTGAGTCGGCTAATGCGACTGGGAGGTAGTTAGCCATGGCTCTGCTGTCGCCCCCGGCAGCTTGTACTGCTAGGACGTAAACGGTGAGCCAGGACTCTGGGTTGGTCTTACCGTCGTACTTTTCGATCCCAGTAGGCTTAAAGCCGACTGGCCAGCGGACGTCCTGTAGCTCTCGAGTAAAGGCTGGAATGCCTTCGTGATCGTGAGGGCTTGGACTTCGATCTTGGCGGTGTAGCCGCTCGTGGTGGAGGCCGAAGCGCTCATTTTCGTCTATCAGTCGGCGGCGTTCGTCTTCTTCGCGCTCTTCGCGTCGGGCGTTTATGGTGTGGCGAAGGTCGCGGTGAATTCGTACTCGGAGGTCTTGATTGGGTCGGCGGTCATACTGGCGACGCCGCCGGTTGTCGTAGTTAGTGTTGCCGAGCGTTGTTTGCCGGGACTCTTCGCGTTGCCGACTGGAGCCGGCTGCCCGACGTCGCGCTGATGCAGATGACTCCGCCGCTGGAGAGCCCGTCCGGTTGGTCGATATATGAGTGTTGCCTGATTGTTCTTGCTGCTGGCAGGCGGCAGCCGTAATCATCGCCTTGATCTTGGCGATAGTTGGTGTGGCCTGATGATCAGGTCCAAACTGGAGCGTGTCCAGCAGGGTTGCGGCAGCCACCACGTTCTGTTGTGGCGTGACGAAGACGTCGTGGTCGCCGACTTTGGTTTGGAGGATCTGCTGCTGGGCGGCTCGCCTAGCCTGTCGTAGCCCGTCGTTGCGAGCTTGGCGGTTGGCCTCCTCTTGTTGTTGTAGTCGGCGTGCCTCCTCTTGCTGCTCCTCTTGCAATCGGCGCTCCTCGGAAGGTGGCGTTGAAGCCATGAAGATTTCGCGGGGGAGGAGGAAGCTCGCCAGGGTAGAGTCCGAGTTGATGCTCGAACCGCTATCCGACTTGGTGTCGGACTCCGAGTAGTTTATCGGAGTTAGGACGACTCCGACCTCTCTAGATCCAATCTGAAACGGTTCATGACCGTGTCCAAACTGAATCGCTGGAGGTTGGGTCTGCTGCGCGGGTTGTAGATGCACAGCGTCGCCGAGTCTGTACGGGAGATTGACGGTCTCTCCCCTTCTCGGCCTAACCTGCGCCGGCTCAAGGTCTAGCGCGAGTCGGACGCCAAAGGAGAGAGTTGTCCCGATGTCCGGCGATGTGAGGGAGCGTCGTAGTAGATCGTCGAAGGAGATGGCGACGTCCCTGGGGCCGACTGGCGCAACGCCGGCTAGCTCCTCAGCTGGCAAGATCGGATCTGCCTCAGCCAAGGAAAGGTTGCCGAGTTGATCGGCGACGAAATCAAGGCTCCCGAAGGTGATGGTGTCTCCATTGGAGAACTTGTCGCCCTTGACTCCGTTGATGGGATCCATCGAATCTGTTGATGAAGGATTCGCCGGGCCCCTACCTGGCGCGCCAACTGTCGATGCCTTGCACCGGCAATAATACTATGGGGCTACTCGGCGACCTGGAATTCGGTGGATTGCAGAGGAACACGGGGGAATTATACTGGTTTAGGCCCTCGATGTGAGGTAATACCCTACGTCCAGTTGAGGTGTTATTCCTCTGAGGTGGATTTGTGATCAATGATCTACTGTGCCCTCATGGGGCGCCCTGCCTCCCTTTATATACTAGGGGACAGGGGTACATGGTAAGGATCCCAGTCGGATACGACCAAGGGATTTCCTTATTAGAGATAGAATCCTATCCGACTAAGACTATGTTTCCTTATTGTACAAGGCACAGCCTGCCGGGTGCTATCTTATCTCTAATTACATGATCTGGCCCATCCTCTATCTGAGTGGCCCATGTGCTTGTAGTGAGATACCCGGGGCCCATGGCTCCCACAGGCATTGGCTCTAGCAGCTACCCGGGTTCACTGACAAGCAAACTTGTCAGGCAAAACTGCAGATGGAGTAATTAATGGATTGGTTAAGATCAATGTCAGGGTGGAAACTTACTTTTGTAGTCAGCCTCCCACTTAGCTATGGTCTTCTCCAGTTTAACTTTTTCCTTCTCGAGCTTGGCGTTGGCCTTCTTCAACTCGGCCTTCTTTTGCTCAAGCTTGGCAGTGGCCCTTGTCAGGTCGGCTTTGTCTTTCTCAAGCCCGGCCTTGGCTCTCTCGGCCTCCTTCAGCTGGATTTCTCCCTTTGTTTGGGTCTTCAGCTCGGCTTCGAGGGCTGCACGATAGATTAGTCAAGAACTCAATGTTGCAGCCAACACACAACTTGGCAGTCGGAAACAACACAGCTGGAGAAATATACTAAGGATTTGGTCAGGAAGAGGTATTCTGGAGGCTTACCTCTCATCTTCTTGGCTTGGTCCCAATTCTCGTCCCTGAGCTGGGTGATGGCGTCCTTCAGCCAAGTTTCCCTCCCTTGATGGCGTTTCTCCAATACGGTCTTTAGGGCCCGGAGCTAGTCCAATTCTTGAAGCTGGGGGGCAACCCGAGTCAGGACCTCGTGCATCTTCTCCGAGCGATCAACAAGCTTCTGCTCAGGGAGAAACAAGTCAAGGCAGAGTCAAGCGTCAGAACACTCATGCGAGAAAGACTACCAAGGTTCCAATACAACGGAAATCATACCTAAATCCCCTGGGACGCGACGATTGTGGCACGAAGCAAGTCTTCACGCTCCTTTTCCGCCGCAACCTCATCATGCTTGTAACTCCTTGCGGTTCCGTCCGGCGCCGTCCAGCGGAATGTCCGTGGGAACTTGCGGGGAGGAGCTTCGAACCTAGGGAGGTCCGATCTGTCTGGAGGAGAAGATAGCGATGATGATGACGACGGCGGCGGCGACAAGGACGGCGGCGAGGTCCTGGCCCCCAATTCGGCAGCCTCCGGGGCCTCGGGGGCTGGCTCAAGGGCTGGAGCAGCAGTTTCAACGGCCACCCCTTGGTCGGCCGGTGTCGGCGGCCCTGCAGTCGGGACCATCTCAGTTTCTGTAACTGGGACCGTCACCGGCTCAACAGGTGTGATCGCTGGCGCTGGCTCGGCTGGGGCTGGCTCTACAATGGGAGTGGCTGGAGCGGTCTCCTTGAGATCAATATCGGCCCGCTTCCTATGTAACAAGTCAAACTTCAAGACACTACCATGACAAACAAAATTTTCAGAAGATCCAGAGCAACCTATCTCTTGGAGAACTTAAGCCTTTGCCCGGGAGATCCAGATCCCAGCGGTGGGCTGCGGTCGGTTGTCGGGCCAGTCGGCATGGCAGTTGGCTGTGGCGTTTTTATCCTGGCTGGCCCCACTCCTGGTGCGGCCGGCTGGGGTGCCCGGGTACTCGGCGGCGCCATTCTTGGGCTCAATGTTGTTGAGCCCAGTGGCGCTGGAGTCGGCCCTGTACTTGGCGGCACTCTGGTTGGGCTCGATGATGCTGAGCTCGACTGCACGAGTCCTGGTCTGGGACTCAATGGCCTGAGTGCTGCACCGGCGGTGTCCTTTATCTTCAGACTCCCGGCAGCGGCACTCAGCCTCATAACTGTCTTCTTGCCCTAATCTACAACAGGTATCTTCCCTACTCTCTTGGAGTCGGGCTGGGTAGCAGAAGGACCTCTCGGCCTTTTCTTCGATTTCCAGGCCGACAATTTTTGGGAGTCGTCATCGAACTCCTCACATGACTGCAAGCAGTTCAACAATATAAGTTATACACTGTGGAGCCAATCTGGGCACATATCTGCAAGCATTCACCACAGATGAACTACAAGACAACATTGGCAAGGGTTACCTTTGGGCGCGGCCTATTTCGGCTATAAGCCGCCACAGATCTCCCGGTTTCTTCAGTTTCGACCACCCCGCTAGCAAAGAAATCCAGCAGGGTGTCGGTCACCTTGTATTTGTCTATCAGATCAACACATTCCCGGCTGAGATCCCCTTTTCCCTTGTAGTCCCAGTCGAAGAGGCACCTCAGCTTTAGCGGCCTCATGCTCCGAGTCAGGAAACGGCTGGCCACCCATGGACCAAATAGCCCGGCTTTCTTCAGTTTGCTAATCCTGCCGACAAGAGTGTTAATCTGCCCCATTTCTTCAGAGGTGGGCAGAGACGACCACTTGGCAATAATCACCGGGGGCAGACCCATAAAAGAGGGAAGGTATGGCTCCATATCAGAACAGTAAAACCATTCCTTATGCCAGCCTTTGAGAGAAGACTTCAAAGGAATTTCTAAGTAGATCTTCTTCATCTCACTCCGGAGTTGGACACCGGCTCCCCCAATCACTTGGATTTTGCTCTTGGAAGGTTGGGGCTTGATATGAAATAAATACCTGAACAGATTCAGATAGAGTTCCACACCCAAGAAGCACTCACAGAGAGCTACAAAAATGGAGATTTGAAGGATCGAGTTGGGATTCAGATTCACCAACTCGAGTTCGTAAAAAGAAAGAAGCTGGCAGAAGAACTCGGAAGATGGAAGAGAAAGACCCTGGTGGAAGAAAGTGGCGAAAACGACGGTCTCACCCTCCCAGGGCTCTGGAACCGATTCGCCCTCAGCTAGACGCCAGTTGATAGTCTCCTGGCTCTGCAACTTCAGCTGCTTCTCTAGAAGCTTCAACTTCGCTGACCCGCAATCTGAAGTCGGCCAAATCACGTCCGACGCATCCACGAAATCCGAAGCCCTCGGCATGGTTGGGGATGAGGAAATTTGGGGGAAATGTTGCTGGAGGTTTGGAATGGATGAGGAAGTGCGAAATCGCCCGAGTTCTAGTGGGGAAGAGCAAGCGACAGCGAACCCTCGCGGAGAGGGAGGCGAAATTTCGGTGCGGAAGCAGAAGATGAAACGATTGGTGGATTGGAGAAGATGAAGAAATCTTTTCTCTCTCTCTCCGCCTTTTATAGAGCCGTTTCTGACTCGTGGGCTTGGGCTCGCAAAGTCGGTATTGGCCCACTAAGATATGAGTTTCTACAGTAGCACGCTCAATGTGGGCCGCTCGCAGGCTGGGTTAAAATCGCAGTGCTGATGCTACCAATAGGAACCAATGAGGTAAACAGATATGCTTCATGAAGGCCTAATTGCTAAATACATGTGTTTGAGTATCTGTCTTATCCACCAGGTATCGAGGATATATCCTTATAAGGATCACAAGCTGTCTTCATTAAAATTGGGGATGCATGTATCTTTCTCAAGTACACCTGACCACGCAATGGATTTAGTTTCATAAAGTGGTACTCGGCCTACATGCTTGGCCAACAGTTGCCATGAGCAACATTGTTCCAGCCGACATGACACTGAAGAGTCTAACTTTCGAGTAGTGCACTACTCGGGAGAGACTACAAACCTTCTTTCCAGCTGACACGACGCTGAGGAGTCTAACTTCCGAGTGGGACAGCACTCGGTAAAGACTATAAACCCCCTTTCCAGCTGACATGAAGCTGAAAAGTCCCATATACGAGTGGCATGCTACTCGGTAAGACTATAAATCATATTCCAGTTGATATGATACCAAAGAGTCTTATATATCAGTAGTATATTACTCGGAAAAGACTACAAGGTTAAAGATCTTTGACTTTATGTTTAATTGTCTTCACAATTAAGCACAAAGTTGGGGGCTACACCTAATAGGTGTGCCTATTCGGCGCACGCTATTCATACATCTACATGAAGCCCTTCATAGCCTTGCCGCCAGCTGACATGAAGCAGAACTCGGGAAGAAGAAGCACTCAGATAAAGAGTACTCGGGAGTAACGCCCTCGGGCAATCTTCACCGTGGAGGACGAGCACTCGGCATCAGCTGTGACTCAACTATGATGGTCTTAGGGGCTACTGTGGAGGCCATGGGCCCCGGGTACCTCATCACAAGCATATGGGCCACTCGGATAGAGGATGGGCCGAGACTTGTAATTAGAGTTATAGTAGCACCCGGCAGACTTTGCCTTGTACAATAAGGAATATACAGTCCTAGTCGTGTAGATTGTATCTACAAGAGAAGATCCCTTGGCCGTATCCAGCTGGGATTCCTACCTTGTACCCCTGTCCCCCAGTATATAAGGGGAGGCAGGGCGCCCCCTAAGGGCACGAGCTCATAGAAACAGACACAAATCCTCAAAGGAATAACACCACAACTGGACGTAGGGTATTACCTCACATCGAGGGCCTGAACCAGTATAAACCTCTCCTTGTTCCTTTGCAATCCACCGAGTTTTTATTCGCCGAGTAGCCCCATATTGATATTGCCGGTGTAAAACATCGACACTTACCAATCAACTGAGGCTCTGATTCCACTTGATGTGCATTTAGGTGTCCCGATCTTTCGATGAGAGGGATAACTTTGATTGTAAGGAGGCGAAGTTGACGACCCGACTACAACCGTCGAAGGACGTTGCGCCTTAGCGATCGCTACACCAACTCTAGGGGCTATTCGTGTTCTTGACGGAGCACGATTGTAACAGCCTGCCCTCCAGAACCGCGCAGCCCAGCCCATCCGACGGGTGGGCCCACTTACACTTTCGTCCTCGCTTCGTGTAAAAGGGTTAACCCGGAAGTGTTATGGTTGGAGGGACAAGGCCTTATAAGTTGGTTCAACTCTTACTCAACTAGCAAGGTGGTACTAATCAAGTGCACACAGCACTCATGGGCCACATAGGCCAATTCTAATTGGGCCAGGATGTCACAACGATCAACCTAACCACGAGGGTATTTGTTCCTGCAAGCAATCGAGAACTAAAAAGAACAAGATGCATAAGCAACTCAGTTACAAATAAAAGATGAAAGCTCCAATATGAATCTGAATATGAAGGTGGGATTCGGTAACGAGAAAACGGTGATCTAATTGACCACGGCTTTACCCGGCAAAGTAGTGACGGAAAACTTTGATGTAAACAAAACCCAAACTAAACCTAAGGGGGTGGCTAAGTATTTATACAAGAAGAGGGGCTAGGGACGAAGTTCTGGGTGTGGCATGCTGCCCTAGGTGGTACAAGGCCAATGGACCTAGGGGGAAGTGATGCAGCACCGTTAGTCCTAGTTTCCAGAAATAGGTCAGCACTCTTTTGGCAATTGCGGTCGACTCGGATTGAATTTCAGGGTGAGGCCAGATCCATTGGAAAGAGGACACCAAGACCTTTCCATCAAGTATTATTGGGCTCCAAAAGGACTCCTGGATCAATGGGCATGCTTGTTTTAATTTGGGACTGTGTAGAAGGCCGAACCAAAATCTTCTGTGTTGTATCATGCTTTAGCTTGTGTGCATATTCTCCTTCATTGCTAAGTACAATAACATCATCACAAGCATTTAGTAGTACCCCATTTAGCAAATCATGCTTATGTAACCCTAAGAATGAAGTTACCTGATAATTAATTTGACGGGCACTGGCTCGTGTGATTGGTCCTTGTATCACCGGTTCAGCTTGTGTACTTGGCGTGGCTATATCCATTGTGGAGATGTCCTCATCAGACTCACTTCTGGACCTATTTATTTTAGTTTGTCATGACACTAGTTGGTCTAATAGATGAATGCTTAATTTTCAATACTTAATGTTCGCTTGCATAAGTTTGTGTGCACAAGACAACCTAAGGTATTGGTTGTGGAAGGTAAGGTATATAAAGATTGCAAATTTATGAAATTCGTCTGTTGATTTAACCAAGTGTCTAGACAATCTTTTTCATAATGGTACCCCAAATACAATTAAGTTATTCGGTGTAATGCCCCCGCCCTGGCACCACCTATAGTGACACCACAGAGGAAGCGCTACAGGATATTGACGTGAACCTACTCCCACGGAACCACGTTGCCGATACCAGTCGCAGAAAACCTTGCTGGTACTCGCGGTCAACCGAGATGTACCATAGCAACTAAATAAAATATTTATATATATTATATCTTTATAAGTTGCAACTGCAAGCAAGCCCTGAGCAGCAACCTTCAAACAGGATAACAGCAGTGGATCGACAGCGCAGCAAGAATCCAATCCACAAGCAACGGCTTGGGATTAGGAAGGAAACCCTAATCTTCACTTTGACTTCACTCTTCCTGAAGGAGGGAAAAGATAATGGGTTGAGTACATACGTACTCAGCAAGTCACGCGAAAAGTATGAATATGCAGGCCACCAAGGAGGGCTGGGGTTTATTTCGCAAACATTTTATTTTTAAAACATTTTCCAAAACTCTAGGTGTGGGTTGATCCAGGTGTAACTGGAAAGAGGCTCTTGCCTTGATCCTGTCCGTGAATTGCTTTGCAACAACTCAAGCGGACAAACAAATTTTAATTGATTAAAGTTTCTAGTCTACCGTTTGTCGGACCATGACAGCAGTTTAATCTATATCATCTATTAGTTTATTTTCACTTTCATCCTCTTCAGGACTAATCCTTATCTCATATTTCCTCTATTATTTTTCTTTCACTTTCGTCCTTCCCAGGACGTCATCCATCTCATCCTCTCAGCTATGGCTCCCTGGGCCATCATATTTCCAGCTTACTGCTTCCACTCGGGAAGCCTATTTTATGATGCCAACTGACATCCTGATTCACACAGGACCGTTTCAGACCACGAAATGGTCATCCATCAGCCGACCTGGCCAATTCTGGTAACAGTTCCCAACCACAACACATGCTTCACAAACCTTTTATAAACAAAACTACGCTAGAGGAATCACTTTACATCGCCCATGACCGTGGGCACAGTTGTTCAAACAATTCAATACTCTGTACAGGTGTACGCTTTCCCCACACGATGTGAGCTTACTCCCTTACTGGCCAAGTAGGGGAGGTTCGCGATAAGGCCTTTCAGGAGCCATCCTAGGGTACCTCATGCTCGATAGATGGGCCAAACTCAATCAAGCATTCAGCTTGCAATTTACCCCAAACTCCTAGACCATGTACTAGACAAGCTTCCCTTCCTTGCTCTACTCAGGAACCCAAAGATACCCCCAAACACCTTATCCCGGTGTTCCACTTCTACTGGCATGCGAGGTAACCCTATTCCGGCTGAATACTTAGCCAGGGGCGTCCCATACCACCCGTGTGGTCTCACTGTATTATCGTCAGTGCAATTCCCCAAGGAATCGGTCCTTATATGCGAATACAAAGCATCCTTGCTCAGGCGATCACTTTGCATCGCGAGTTTTCGCAAACATTCTTTATTTCGCAAACATACCAACACCGCGTGTCACATTAAAAGATTTCATAAACCCAGGTTTTCCACTTTGACAGCACATGTGATTTGAGTGGAACCATCGATACCCATGCTCATAGAGCACGGATGCTGAGGTAACACTGAGGTGAAGCGACAAGGAATAGGATTTTTTAAACCTACCGGATATTGCAACTACTAGGTAGGTCCGTTGGTTCGTCGCGGGAACCAAGGCCGATTTAGTTATTGTGCACGCTTAACAATGCAATTTTAGAAATAAAATATTTTTGTATACTGGGGGCAATATGGTTAAAGAGTGACTTGCCTCTGTCTTCGTCTTCAAAATCTTCGAGAATCCACGTCTGAAAAAAATTCCGTCGTCGTCGACTATGCGTAACGAGAGAAAAACACATAAAACCCTAAAAATAAAATACTATTATTAATAACTAATAGTGCCATGAGGTAGATCTCAATTTTAAAAAAATTTTGAGACTTGAACAGGGTCGATCGGAGTTACGGTTGAAAAGATATGGATTTTTGAAGTTTAAAGTATTTTTCTGGAAAATGAAAGGGATTTATTTAAATTAGAAAAAGAATATACCATGAGAATATTCCCTTGGCTGACAGGTGGGGCCCATGGTCAAAGAGAGAAGCTGAGCTGTAGGGCCCACTTGTCAATGATAGATGAGAGGGGGTCCACATGTCAATGAAAGAAGAGGGAGGGGATGACAACGGGGCCTACATGTAAGCGGGTATGCTGGATGACAAGTGGGGCCCATATGTCATTCACACTAAGGCAGAATGGATGGGGACCCACATGTCATTGGGAAGTAAGGAAGAAAGAGGATGACATGGGGGGCCCATATGTCACAGAAATGAGAGGGAGTATTACTGTGCACTATGGGGCCCGCATGTCATTGATACAGGAGAAAAAAGGGAGGGACCCACATGTAAGTGGGACACCTAATTTAATATGGAGATTAATTAATTTATTGGTATTGGGACCACGAGTCATATGGATAAAGGGATGGTGAGGCCCGGGGGGGGGAGTGGTCGACGGCCAGCACTAGCCCGAGCCAATCCGACGGGTGGCAGCTTGTCGGAGGGGACTGTGTGCAGCTGTGAGGAGTGGGGAAGTAGAGGAGGGTGATGATCGGCTCGGATTCATCAGACGACGTGCGACGGTGGCTGGCAACGACATCCAGGTGCGGCGGGGAGAGAGGATGGTGTATGGCGGCGGCTGAATGCCGGCGCTGGCAACGGGCTCGGGCAAGGGGTTCGGTTGGGGCAGGATCGAAGAAAAGGAGAGGAGAAGGGAGGAGATGGGGGTGCTCACCAAGGAGAGAAAGAGACATGCGGCGGCGGCTTATGAGCTCGAGCTTGGATGGGCGGGCGATGTGGCCGTGGTGAGGTACAGGGATGAGCGAGGTGCGGCGGGGAAAGGAGAGGGGTTTGGCCAGGTTTTATAGGGAAAAGCTGGCGTTAGACGACGGGGAATAGAGGCGGTGGCGCGGGTTCCAGCGTGGCGGTCAATGGTGGTACGCAAAGCACGACGAGGCGGGGCGGCGGGCAAAGCGTAGCGGCGGCTTCCCAAGGCAATAGGGTCACGTGGAGGGGTGGCGGAGGCGGCGTGGTCAGTCGGCGTCGCTGGCGGGGAGAGCCGTGGTCGGATACGGCATTGACACGAGGATTTTTTTTATCAGGACATTTGACCGAGCACATGGGGTGCGTGCCGGTTGGAGCGGAGGCTGGTGGGCGCATGTGAGTAGGAGACAGGGGTGGAAAGTGGGCCCAGAAGGAGGGGAACGTTGGCGACCGCTCGCACGGTCGACGTCGGGCGAATAGCGTGCGGCGCGCACGGTGTGCTCGCTGGCGGGCCGCGGCCGGAGGCTGATGGGCGAGCCTGTGCTGTCAGTGCCGTGGGTGAGGGGAGGGGCCGAGCGGCCGATGGGCCATGGGCCGGGAAAGAGGGAAAAGGGCGGCTGACGGCCTGAAGGAACAGTGGATTTTTTTCTTTTTCCTCAGTATTTCAGAGAGAGTTTTTGGGGAGTTTGGAGGGGTATTAATTTTCCAAAAATTGATATGTGAGTTTGCAAAATTCCATGAATTCAAAACTAGGGCTTCCAGACTTGAGATTATATATATATATATATATTTGTGTGTATATATATATGATTAAAAGTTTTTGAATTTCTAAATTCAAGGGAGAGAGTAGAGAGGGACTTCAAAGGAGGGTTTGAATTTTCAAATTTTGAAATTTGGCCCTACATTTTGAGAAGAGATGGAGATTTGATTTTTCTTGGGAGGATCCACTAAAGAAAATTTTAGGGGAGGACTTTGAAAATTAAATTCGAATTACAAAATTCAAATTTGAGAATTTTTGGATCGGAATTTTGGTTGGTGAATTTGGGAGAAATTTCGGAGTCTCAGGGGAGGGGATTAATTGAGATATCGGCACTTATTCCTAGGCTCACACACAAAAAACATCGAATTTTTGAAACTAGGGTTTTATTAAAATAGGTTTTTAATGGCCTGAAAAATTAGGGCCTTACATTCGGGTTCAAGGCGAATGGGGTGGATGATTATATAAGGGTGGACATTGACTTTACTAGTATTCTACATACCTAATGACACTCTACATACCTAATGACCCATTAACTAGCACATAAGTATGTGGTGCATCAGATGAAGGGGTTTTGTTCTAAAAGGAATACTGGACTATATTGTTGAATTCATACATATGACAAAAAGTCAAGTTAAGATTTAAGTTTGCTCTGTCATACCTGCTCTATTAGTTAAGGGGATCAATTAGTGTAAAATTAATATATAAAGATGATTTCCTATGCTTCAGCTGTCAGAATTCTTATGAGCGCTAAGTCTGGATGCGTACAAATTTGGCGTTATGTACCAGGAACCTTGGCAGATTTAAGTTAAGTTCAAAATTAGAGTCACTATAAGCTTATTAAAATGTCTTGCATTATTTGTAGGACGCCTATGATAACACATTCACATTTATGAAGTCTGATAAGTTAAGTTATTCAAACGTTAATTTTCAAGGATGTGTGGATGACATCCGCATTATGTTATGTCCTCATCCTTGCATTAGGAGCAAAACCATGGTAAATGGCTCCAAATACTATTCTATTACATAGTCGATGATGCAAACTAGGATTGTGATATGTGATAAGATATTTGAGCAGGCATATGACTAATGAATATTTTTTAGAACTAAGAGTGGTAGACATCTCTTTTAAACCACTCATTTACTACAATAATGAATTGCGCAATACTAAGATTGCAGTTTCCTATTAAAGTAACAACGTCATGTGTTTCTGCCAAACACAATGACATTATGCTGTGAAAGATAGGTTCCAAGATGAAATTATTTGAGCATATCGGCATTAAGTTAATGCTTATGGTTCCACATATCAAAGGCTCATGACTTAGTTTAAAATAAGAATTACATTGCTGGCCAGGACAAGCGTAATGTAATGCTTTTGAATAAGATCCTGGATATAGGAGCATAAGAATCAATCAACACCCAAGAAAGCAGTAAAGTTGATTCCTATTGAGGTATTATAGTGGCTATAGGTACTATTGTCATAGTGGTGTTTTCTTGACTGCTATGACACATTACTTTGGTTCGCTGTTCTACTAAGATTTGACTTGTTAGCCTCATGATCAAGTGGGAGAATGTTGGTTGATCTCTTGGCTCAACGAGCCAGAGAGAGGTGCGTCGGGCTTGGTCCACCCCCAAGCCTATGCCCTCCTGACTCATGCGCATGTCCCTCTCCTAAGCGTGACGATCGGACGCGTCGTTTTCCTCCTTAGGAATCTCCCCCGATCTCCTCAACGCATATATATAAGGGAACCCCTCAATCTTGTATATGTGATGACTCATGTACAATAAGCCACTCCCTAAAAAACCCTAAGACTACTGATCCTAAGAGGCGTTGAAAGAAGACCGAAGGGCGAATTCCATCGCCGCCGCATAGTGATCTTCATCACCAGTGTCCTACTACTTGTTGGAGAAATTAATATTACAGTGTTGAATAAAATTGATTCACTGAGTTTATCTCCTTAGAAGTTCAATCACCTATGCAGAAATTTAATTCTAATCACTGACCTACTTGTGAAGCCATCTCGATTTCTTCTTCTCTGTTTCCTCTTCTGTGCCGATGTGTGCCAACGCCGGCTTGATCAATCTTGGTCGCCGGTGTTGAGATGTAGAAGGACCTCACGAACCCCTTCTAGTGCGTTTTGTGGATCGGGCACAGTAGTTAGGGTTTTTTTGGTCGGAGACAGAGTGGCGTCCCTTCTTCTCCAATTTCTCTTTATATGTTGCACTAGTGGGGCTCGGGGGTTTTCTTCGGTTTAGGACATTCGGTTGAATCCACCGATCACGGATTCTATCTCTTATCTTATCTCTAAGCCGATAAAACAACCAACATTCTCCCCTTGATTTAGAGGCTTAATTAATTTCTAAGTCTATTAAGTAAAACAGCTCCCCAAGGCAATGTGTTCATAACAATTTAAACGTCATTAAGACTACAAGACCTATTAGTTCACTATATACTTAAATAAGCTCATATCTAACTTAGCGGTGTTGATTGAAAATAATCCCCTATTTCCAGGATCTTAGTCAAAGGCAATCACTTAAATCCCATGCCGGCTACATGTTCTTTAAATAAGTTGGGAGTTAAGCCTTGGTTAGCGATCCGCAAGCATAAATTTAGTATTTATGTACTCAATCTTAATTGTTGATCCTGGACTCTATCTTTCACAACATGATATTTAATGTCAATGTGTTTGCAGTTTCACTTGACTTGTTGTTACTTGTATAGAATACTGCAGCTTCATTATCGCAGTATATAACAAGTGGGTCTCAATGCTGTCAACCACTTTTAAACTTGGGATGAAATTCTTAAGCCATACGGCCTGCCCCGTCGCATGGTAACATGCTACAAATTCCGCTTGCATTGTCGACGATGCAGTAAGCGTTTGTTGAGCTTTTCCATGAAATAGCTTCCTCCCCGCAAGGGTGAAAATATATCCTGAAGTGGATTCTTTGTGTCTACGCCCACCCCGCAAAATCAGCGTTCTGAATAGCCTAGGACTTCAAGCTTATCAGACTTTCTGTATGTAAGCATGTAATGTTTAGTTTCCTTGTAAATAACGCAGAACTTTCTTTATTGCCTTCCAGTGGTCCATTCCTGGTTTAGACAGAAATCTGCCAAGCATCCCTGTGACGAATGCTAAGTCTGGTCGCGTACAGACTTGTGCATACATCAAAGCTTCCGACAGCTGAAGCATAAGGTACCTTGTCCATTTCTTTAGATTTCTAACTCACTTTCTTGGACTTTGGAATAATCCCGAATTTATCGCCCTTCATTATTGGAGCAGGTGAAGAGGCGCATTTACTGATATTATATCTTTCTAAGATTCTTGAGATGTAAGTTTCTGAGATAGTCCTAGCACTCCTTTGGACCTGTCTCTCGGCGAATCTCAATGCCCAAAACATAAGATGCTTCACCAAGATCTTTCATATCAAATTTTAATGACAAGAATTCTTTAGTTTCTCGCAGCAGGTTCTTATCGCTGCTTGCTAAAAAATGTCATCAACATAGAGTTACTAGGAATGTAATTACCACCTTTTATATTTAAATAATACCATTGCTCCACCTCATTCTCCTTAAATCCGAATTGTCTGATATCTGATCGAATTTAAGGTTCCATTGCCTGACGCTTGTTAAGTCCATTAGAGATTATAAATCTTGACTCCTAAATGGCCTTCCTTCCATAACAAAACCTTCCGGTTTTCATGACAACATTTTCTTTTAGGTCACCATTAGAAAGCAGTCTTACATCCATATATGGAGTTAAGTCAAAGTGAGCCACTAGCGCCATGACAATTCTGACATGAGTCTTTCTTAGAGACAGGAGAAAAAGTTTCATTATAGTCAATTCCTTCTCTCTGTGAAAAAACACTTACAACTAGCCTTGCTTTGAATCGTCATGTTCCCTCTAGAGTCAAGCTTGGTTTGTAGACCCACTTACAGCCTACGTTTTTGACTCTTTAGGAACTTCTACTAAATCCCATACTTATTATGGCTCATTGATTTTAGTTTATCTTCCATAGCCTGAACCACTTAGATGAATCCTTGCTGTTATGCTTTCTTTTAAATGAGTGGATCGTCTACCTTCCCATGTCTTCTTCATTCATGTATACTTCATAATAATCAGGATGGCAGATCTCCTCACCCCCGCCTGTGACCTCTTCAATTACGTGAGTTCATTGTTTGTCACTTGAGGTTGAGGATCTTCATGTGGAGAGTTCTTCATTCATTATGTCACTTCAATCTGTTGGGCTCATCATCATTATTACTCTCATACTTTCCTCAACAGAAGTGTAGACCAGACGGTCCAGAATACCCGTTGCGGTGCTACATCCACGTGGCACATTATAAATTATGGGGAATGTTCTGAATAATTGCGAATATTATCTCTCGATTTCCGGAGTTTGAATATTAGCCCGAATTCCTCAAGATTAATTTCCCTTGCCTGTGAGCTCCCCCATTTATGTCCTCAAGAAAGACAGCAGTCTATCTCCACAAATTAGTTAACCCGATCTAACAGGCAATAAAATCATATCCTTGATCTCTCGGGATAACCGATAAAATGACAGCTCACAGTCTTAGGATCTAATTTCTTTAATTGTGGATTAAATATTCTGCTCCGCACGACAGCCCACACACGTAAATAATTGAGTGTCGGTTTTCTTCGGTCCACAATTCATAAGGTCTTAGGCACTGATTTACTAGGCACTCTATTGATTATGTGTGCAGCTGTTTTAAGTGCTTCAATCCACAGCTTAGTGACAGAGTAGAGTGATTCAGCATACTGGCGCACCATATCCATGAGTGTGCGTTGCGTCGTTCTGCTGCCCCTTTTGCTGAGGTTCTCCAGGCATGGAATATTGGCAATAATCCATGTTGCTGGAGATACAAGGCAAAAAGGACCAGGAATTTGCCCAAATGGAGCAGTTCCCGTAGTATTCACCACCACGGTCCGATCTCACAATTTAATTTTAGATTATGCTGATTCTCCACTTCAGCTTAAATATCTTAAATTTCTCAAGAGATTCGGAACGCGTCGCTTATGGGTAAATATAACCATAAGGGAATAATCATCTGTGAATAAAAGAATCAAATCCATCCACAGATGTCACCGGAATGGGTCCACAAATATCAGTGTGAATTATTTCTAGTGGACTGAGCTCCTAGTGGCTCCTTTCTTTATTTTTTAGTGAATTTCCCTTAATGCAATCTATGCAATGATCCGCGTCAGAAAATCTAAGGGAAGGAGTATCTCTTCTCTTATGAAGACGTTCATATTCTCCCCCTAGAAATATGGCCTAAGCGACAGTGCCATAATTTTATTTTTTCGCGACGTCTCATTTATCACATTATTACTTTATCATGCAGGCATATTAACATTCAGGACCATATCATCCAAAGAGAGCAAGAATAGCTTATCTCGCACGAAGGCCAAAGCCAATCACTTGTATTATCTAATTAATGTAACATTCTCTTTGAAAAAATGACAGTCATAATCACCAGTTTCTGTCAACACTCGAACAGAAATGAGGTTTCTCTTAATTTGAGTTAGCAAATAAAACATTATTCAGAATTAACATTTAGCCACAGGGAGTCTAAGTCTAGTCTCCACGGCCTTCACTTCGATCTCCGCTCCATCAGCTACTCTAGGATTCGCTCCCTTTTCTGCTACCCCTGGACAGTAGTCAATCCCTGCAATGAGTTACAGACGTGCACATGGCACCTGAGTCAACCCACCAGTATTAATGAGAATTCAGAGTAAAAACCTCATTAACATTGATATTTCATCAATCTCATTTATACCTTTCTTAGCTAGCCACTCTCGGAAGCGTGACAATCCCTCTGCCAATGTCCATCTTTACTCAAAACTTGCAATATGGACTTGCAGTGGTGGAGGCAGCTAAAGCTGAGACTGAGATGCGGCTTTGCTTGAGCAGTGTTACTCCCTCCAGACTTATGAGGTATATGGCTTTTCTGCCAACTACCCGAGCTTTGCCTTGATTGTTTCCTTCTGCCTTTAGCATTTGAGTTGAGCTGATCTTTAAGTTTCTGCTTATCAGCCTTGTCGCTCTTCCTCTTCTACTGATGGGAGATCAATTCTGCTACGGTCCACTCTTCTTTTGATATTATAATTAATCTTGAAGGACCCATAGTCAAGACCAAGAGAGTTCAATATGAAATGCACTAAAAACCTTCAGACAATTCCAGTCCATGGTCTTTAGTGTATTGCCATATGATCATCTCAAGGATGCTTTCTTACACCACCTTTGCCATCATACTGGCTGGTGATCAGCTTACTTATAAGGTACTGGCAGACTCTTAGATGAAATCTAAAGTTCTCTTCAATGTTTGCCAAGTATGTCTTAACATCGTTGAGTTCGTAATCCCATCCAATAATTCCTGATCGATAGTACTCTTGATTTACATGAGAGACATTCTGTTAGATTTTCCCAAGAGGCTACTTTTCTTCGTAACTCACTGGTATTATCATAAACTTCCTGACTCATCTCAGTGTACATGGGCTCCTCAGGGGAGTCCTCTCTTAGTGCCGATCATAGTCCAACATGCAAGATTCAAAGCCACATCGTTCTTCCACTCAGCGAAATTTGTTCCATCAAGGAGTGTAACAATTTAACCGCCCCAATGCTGAAAATAACCAATGAAAAAAAATATAGTAAAATATTGCATATGATTAATTTGCGTTGGCTCAATTAATCACATGCGATAGGGCTCCTTTTTCTAAATAATCACCGTTGGCAGAAAAAATTAGAAAATATATAAGTGACAAAAAAATAATCCTTAATTACATCACCGTTGGCCAGAAATAATTAAGGAAATAATATTATTAATTTATTGACATAGAATTATAATTAACGTGGTCAAAAAAATAATTTCACATCATAAATATTCTCTACAAAAACTTCCCGTTTGGTTCCATTCAGCTAGAAATAATTTTCAGAGTGCTTAGAATAATTTTCCATAATTTTTCAGTATTTTAATGGCCAAGAAACGCATATAAAGGGATTTCTGTAAATAACAAATGAAATAAAACAGTGGAATTGATTAATTTTCAATTGCTCAGCAAGGGGCCCGGCAAGGCCCGAAGGCGCGGCGCGACCGGGCGCCAGAGGCGCGCCGCTGCAGCGCGGGCGCGCTTGGCGCGCGATGTTCGAGCCCGTTCCGTTCAATCAGATCGAACGGCTACGGTCATCCCCCGCATCTAATTTTGTTATCGCCGTTCGATCTCCAATCCGACGGCTGAGATCATTTTTTACCGGATTAAATAAATCGCGCGGCGGCCGAAACCCATAACCCGAGTCCCCGCCCGATCCCCTTGTTTCTCCTCGTCTTTCTTCCCGACACCTCGACGAGCAAAGCGGCGGCGGGCGCGACGGCTCTTTATGGCGACGACGCGCCGAAGGCGAAGCAGCGGCGACGACGGCCAATGCCCGTCTTTCCTCTTCCCCCTCCGTCCCTAGTTCTCCTCCCCGTGCGCACCAGCAACACCGAGGCGAATCCTCGGTCTCGCGCGGCCGAGCGACGGCATTGCGAGACCGGTCTGGGCACAGCAGATGGCTTAGCGGCGAGGCGAGGAGGGAGTTCCCGAGGCACGGATGCGAACACATCGGCAGCGAAGACGACGAGACCGGGTAAATAATCCCGATTGCATTGTATTCGCGTTGATTTTGGGTCTTATTTCAAATTAGGGTTCTTCGGATTTGGGGATTTTGGGGATTTAGGGTTTCCTAGCTTTGAAGAAATTTGAGTTTAATTTTGCTGACTCAATGTATGAGACTTCACTAAGGATGAAGAATTTTGGGATTAAATTCTAAGGGGCTTTGGCTCTGATACCACAATGTGGAAGAAATTAAAACATGTTGAATAAAATTATTCACGAGTTAATCCCCTTAGAAATTCAATCACCTATGCGAAAATTAATTCTAATCACTGACCTGCTTGTGAACTGAAGCCATCTTGACTTGATTTTCTTCTTCTTCTCTGCTTCCTCTCTTGCTTGATGCTTCTCCTGCGTGTGTCCGCCGACGGATGGATTGATGAAGACCTCACGAAACCCCTTCTAGTGCATTGTGGATCGGACACAATTAGGTTGAGTCGGAACCGAGCGGTCTTCTTCTCCAATTTCTCTTTTATATGTACTAAGTGGCTCGGGGGTTTCCTTTGGCTTTAGGAGGTTCGGTTGAATCCGCCGATCACGGATTCTATTCGTTATCTTATCTATAAGCTGATAAAACAACCAACACAATTTTCCAACCATTGTCTCTAAATCTAGTGCCTACTTACATGAAAGACATAGTTGGAAAAATCTCCACAACGATAACAACTGAAATTGCTGCCCGTAGTATGAGAGCCTTGCAATAGATTACTGATACAACAGCCGAAAATGAGAACTCACTCTATTGGAGAGTATAAAAAACTTAGCAAATGGATAGTACATAACATAATAAAATTGTATACTAGTATATTAACTTGCTAGAAATAGATTCTGTTAAAGATACGCACTATTAATTTTTCTTATGTCAATAGATCATATCCAGTAAGACAAAATCACCATGCTACTAACAGACATAGCTAACATTCCGTCTTTAGGAAAAGATAACTTGTCAAAAATTTACCCGTGGACATAGATATCAATACTGCCTTCTTCCCAAACTGCCGGATAGTATGTGGCGTATCTGACCCAAATCCAAGTAATCTGCAAGTCCTAATACTGGCCACTACCACCGACCCATTCTACTAAATACTAACTGTAATAAATCTTGAGCTAACACTACGGTATATTTTATATAAAAAAAAAAAAAAAAAAAAATTTCTTTAGAACCCACCAGCTGTTTTATGTTATATCTTTGAAGAACAAACTCCATCGTAGTATGTATTCAAGAAATAACAACGAGACCCAAAAATTTCTGAAATAGACGCTTATTTGATTCGTAATTATTATGCTTCCATACAGAAAACAAATTATCAAAGGAGTATGATTAAAGCAAGTGAACTGTTCACATAATTATAGATATCAAGTTTTGTCACACTAATGTAATTTTCCTTCTCTTAAAACAAAGCAAATCAAACAACTTTGTATAAAGAATGAATGCTGACCAATTAATAACATGTGCTCAATCAAACATACAAAACTCTGCACACATACACAACCATCGGAATGATTAATTCACTTAGCTATCACAAGGTTCTGAAAAAATAAGAGAACATACAACTAGTAGTGTCTTCCGTCCTCTCCTTCAAACCGCAACCAACCAAACAACTGTCGCCTATATCAACAATAAAATCAGAATCAGATCAAGAACTTCCATGAGTATTCTCCATGATATTGTTTACACTTTGAAACAAAATTCGTAGACTCGGTTAAGTCAGGAGAGTTTAAATATTTAATATAACATATACAGATGCTCACACAAGCTCACACCACACATACACTAAACAACAACAATGCTCCAACACAAGCAATGACCCACAAGCACCCATCCAAAAACTCCACAACCCAAAAGCGAATGAAATAGGCAAAAATCAGCATGCCTCTTTTAGAATTTAAAAAATGCTACTCATGCTAAATTAAAAATCCTTCATTTGGAAAATCAGCAATGAACAGAAAAGCATAAGTTTATTCTTCATTCACCCCAGGAAAGAAAAAGGAACAAATATAAATTTTCAACTTTTTTTTGTTTAACATTTGCATCAATAGGTATCCAAAACAACCCAAATAATCAGACATCAATCAACATGACTCAAGCATTACTGAATGACATTTTTAAGGTCAAGAAAATCATCAACATAAGCATATTCTCCATTGAATTTAGGAGCACAACTTATGTGCATGGCAAATAAGTTTTCTGGTACATGTTATACATATTCGAAACTCAGTAGCAAATTAATACCAAAACAGTAACAAATTCTTCAGAATAATTGAATGTAGAATGAACTCAGATAAGCAATAAAACCTATAAAGCAGCAAAGTAAAAATGATGAAGACAGTGACGGATTACGGCGCGAGTCAGTAAGAAGCAATGCCACCAATCCAGCAAACAAGGATAAAAGATATTAGTAGAAACTAACTGCAAATTGTCGATCCTTGCAATCGATTTAGTATCCACTGCACATTCCCTCTTCAAAATAATAGCACCTACCCTGGTATATATCACAGTTTATCTATACAATAAGCTATCAAATTGAAACAACTCATGGAGCAGCTGGCGATGGATCGCGCAAGCGCCTGAGACGACAGCCCGGAGTGACTTGAGCATAGAAACTGAGATGCAATCAAAACGGTCAAACCTGAATAAGAAAAGGAAAATAATAAAGCACCACATACTCTGAATTTTATCCACCAAGCACATATTAATTTGGCCTATTACTGAAGCGAAGGGAAAAGTAGTACAAAATCTCACATTTAACAATTACAAATCAAGCACCCCAACCCACAATGTGATAAAATCCACATATGTACTCTGAAATTCTAATCTAGCCAAGCAAATATTAACGTACTTAAAATGGGTGTATTTATTCTTTCCTATAATTTTAGTATCCTGAGTGACAATTTCCCTATGCATGTATATCAAGCGTGTGAATAACCATAGCATGAATATAGTGCCAAACGGGCGACCGCCCACGACCGAGCACGGTTCCGGCACGGCCCGCTACGCACGGCCCGTGTAGCACTTCCTGTAGCCCGTGCCGTGCCGGCCCGCTGCCTCCCCCGTCCAGGGCACGCGCACGCCGGGTCGTCCGTCTCTTCCGCCGGCCCGCGCAGCCCCACGTGCCCGGCCGCCCTCCCCGACGCCTGCCGCCGCGGTCCCGTCCTCGGCCTCTCCGCCTGCCCCCCTCCCCCGCCTGCGCCCGCCCGCCTCCCGCATGCGCGCGCCCCTCCGCCGCCTGCGCCGCCTCGGCCTCCCCTAGCCGCCGCCTCCTCGCTCCTCCGCCTCGTCCCGCCGCTCGGCCTCCTCCGCCCCTCCGCACCCGGCCTCCGGCGCCCTCCTGCCTCCTCGCCTGCCCCGCCGCCTCCCCATGCGCCCCCCGCCGCGCCTGCGCCGCCCCTCCTCGGCTCCTCCGCTCGCCCGCCTCGCCCCTCCGCCCCCCCGCCCGCCTCCCCGCGCGCCTCCCCGCTCGCCGGCTGCCGCGCCTTCCGCCGCCGCCTCCCTCCTACGCGCCGCCCCCCAACCCCCTCCGCCGCTCCCGCCTGCCGCCAAGTCACGACCACTAGTCACTTCAGTCTCACTAAATTGAGTATACTGAGTCGAAAAGATGAGTAAAAAAGAAAAAAAAGACTTCAAAAATGGAAAAAATAATGGAAAATATTAAAAAAAAAAAAATGTATAAAACATAGGAGAGATATAAAAATATATATTTTATAATAAGGAGAAATGTATAGTTAACAAGCAATAATAGAAACATATCTAGTATCAATAATGCTACATAAATAGAGAAAAATTCCAATACCTTATATTTATATGACACACGCCTCAGTAAAAACTCTGTCAGAAACTCAATTTGAAAAACCATGAAAAAAAAAAGAACACTAAATCGAATACGAAAATAAAAAAGATTACTCTAAGTCCTCATTTATAGGTAAAGATTCAAACGCACAGCCAATCTTCTCGTTTGGCACGTCCTAGCACCCAGTCTTAACCGCAAAGTTTAGCATTCACCACCCACTGCGAAATCTCTTCTCTCCTCAAAAGTCGTCCGCAAAACTGAACCATTCGGATATACCCAACACAGCCGTGAACACATCCCGCAAGCTTTGAGACACAGGGATATTGGGCTTGTACATCACCATTAAGAACTTAAGATCTTCCTGGTTGATCATCGCGTCAATAGTGGACAGCTCAAGAGCTAATGAACATGTAGCAGACTTGCTCTCCGAACTTCCAACCACCGGGCTCGAAGAAGAAGAGAACCACCCCAAATTCGCCCACTGCAATTTCTTCTTACTGGGACAGGACGTGTGTCTTGCAACATCAAACTCCCTGAAACTTAGTTTCATGCTTTCAGAATACTTCATACAATTTTGTCGACAATCAGAATAGTAGTAGTGTAATATCAATATTCATTGACCCCGAATAAATTTTAACAATTATTAGAAAACCCCCGTATTTTACCCCTGGATCAAGAAAAAATGCACAAGCATACAAAGATGAATGTTCCTCCAGCATTAAAGTATTTGTTTCATTTATATACGCAAATCCTAATAATTTCATCTCATATTCTTTAATAATAGTGGCAATCAAAAAATTAGCCAAAATAAATAGCAGTGATAGTAAACACAACAAAAGTAACAGTTGCATCATAAATGTTCAAAAAGAAATAATCAAATCATCACAACATCAGACTTCTGTCATACTGCCCTCACTGGGTAACAACATTCTTACTGCAGTAAAACATAGCATACTTGTAAGGCAAGACAGTATCAACAGAAATAAGTCGAGTTCCACGAGTCCGCACCTTAACTTGCTCGGCTCCGAAGCGATTGCAGAATCGCTTGAAGTCGCAAGTCGAGATTATGAACATTCAGCCATGTTATTGCTTCACGGATAATCGAGAATATACATACTCTTTTCAAACCAGATTAACTATAAATAATAATATCAAGCACAAACGTTGATGTAAAAAGAAATATTCACATAAAATTAAATAAATCTGCAAATTCATTGCCTGAATTTGCACATACATAGATACTGCAAATATATTATTTGAGCCAAAATCCTCACAGAACCTATATAATTCTTTCAGCAATATTGCTGCATTATGTGAAACATAATTAATTAAAGCTATTACTCTTTTTTGTAGTTCCCATCACACAACATAATGAGCAACTACACTAATATATTCTTCCTTAGCCCTACCACTCCAAAAATCAAATGTAAACTAAATAGAAAAATATGCAAGTAGCAAATAATTTAATATATCCCTCTTGTTGAAAACATCACCAAGTCCCGGTTGTAGTTTGTCTACTAAAGCTTTGAAACCTTAGATTCATTGAGCAGTTAATGTAAGTCTAAATTATAGGACTCACCAAAATTAGGCAGATCCTGTTCAGAATTAAACGTAAGGAATCTCGTGCACACTAGCATCATACTCCATGAACGACCTACCGTCCGGATTGAGTTTTCTTCGTGATACCAGTTGCTCTGTCTACTGTAACCTGCTTCTTCGCACACGCCTCAGCATGCGCCTCAAAGCCCTGTTCCACCAGAAATTTTCCAAGAGTTTAGGTACAATTTTACATTCGCGTAAGTTACCCCCTTCCATCGCGCGGTCTCCGTGATCTCATCAAAAAATGGCAGCGGAGAAGTTCTTGAACCTTTAAGCCCGGTTCCGTTTGACAAGCTCTCCGCTCGCAGTTCCGGATCCTGTAGCCGCATGTATTCCTCCGTATGTTCTTGCGTGTAGGAAGTCCGACCAGATGTCCCTTCGACATCGACAGATACTCGGTCGAATTCGCCTCAGTTAAACTGTCGGTAAGTCGATCCATCTGCCAATATAAATAGAGAATTAGTATTAAAAAAATAGTACACACAAAGAAGAAAATTAAATTTTTTACGCTTGCGAGGTAAGCGCACGGATGGCTGCATGTCTATACCTCACGAGAATGTGGGAAATTTTGAATTTTAAACAAATTTTGTCTAAAACAAAAATTTTTGAGCAAAGAGAGCAGAAAGAGAGGAGATAGAGCACACAGAGTTAGAATTGGGATTTGATGAAAAAAGGCCTGGGTTCCCGATTTATAGAAAAAATTCACAAGTTTCGGATTTTTTTGATATTGTCGGATTTTTGCGTCATGGCAACGGCTAGATTCAAATCTTACCGTTTTTTCGGACCTTGGACATGTCAATTTTACGGGCCAACGCGGCCAACTACTTACAACAAGCCATCACAACGGGCAGATTCAGAAACGTTTCGCCTGCCTCCTCCTCCGCACCACCGCCAGGCTGCCCACCCTCCTCCCCCTTCTCTCCTGGCTCCTCCAGCCTTCGCCTCCTCCCGCGCCTCGCCCTCCCTCCTTCCTCGCCTCCCACCTCCATTCCCGCCCCTCGGCTCTCCCGCCGCCTCTCGGCTCCTCCGCCTCCTCCGCCTCTTCTCGGTCCTCCCTCCTCCCGCCCTCGCCTCCTCCTCCCATCTCGCCTCTCGGCCTCCTCCACCTCGGCCTCGCCGCCTCTCGGCTCCTCCGCCTCCTCCCCTCCTCCCGTCCGCCTCGGCCTTCCCTCCGCCTCCTCGGCTCCTTCCACCCCCTCCCCGGGTGCCCCTTGGCCTCCCGCGCCTCCTCGCTCCCGCCTCCTCCGCTGCCTCCGCCTCGCCCTCCTCCTCCGCCTCCTCGCTCCTAGCCCTCCACCTCGCTCCCGCTCCTCCTCGGTCCTCCGCCTCCTCCTCGCTCCTCCGCCTCCTCCCTCCGGCCTCGCCGACCCCGCCCCTCCTCGCTCCTCCGCCTCCTCCCCCTCCTCCTCCTCGCTCCTCGTCCTCCCCCGCCTCGGCCTCCCCGCCTCCTCCCAAGCCTCCCGCTCCGCCCCTCCTACCGCCCCTCTCCCGCACGCCGCCCCTCCGCTGCTGCCTCCCTCCCCGGCCCCTCCGCCGTCTCCTCCTCGCCGGGCGCGCCCGGGCCGCGCCTCCGAACGCCTGCCTCGCCTCCCGGCGCAACGCCCTCCCACCGCGCGGCACTGCCGCCCGCCGCCCCTCTGCGGCCGGCCGGCCCGTGCCCCGTGCCGTAGCCCCGCCCGTTCCCGCACCCGCTGCCCTGCCCTTGCGTGCCCGTCCCGATCCTTGCCCGTCCGGCCCCGCACAGTCCACGGCCTGGCCGTGCCGGCGCCCCGCCTTGCCGCACCGCCGTCCCAGCCACGGCACGCTACCGCAGCCAATCCGGCACGCCCACGCCAACCGTCCGGCCGCCACCGGCACGGACTTGGAGGCACTCGTGCCGGCCGGCCCACGGGCACGCCCATTGGAACATCTATACCATCTGGGAATATGTGTGCTAATAAAATCAAAGTAGTTTATCCTCAATAGTTTAAAGATCAAAAGTAAATATATTTCCATCTATCTGCTCATACTTAGTTCTCTGTTTCCTTCTATCTTATATCGACAATCTTATTAATTATTTTTAGAACACTTAATGAATAACTAAGATAATTAATTGCTATGCAGATCGCCATGAACAAAATAGAACAACAGGAGTAAATAAAATAGTGAATATCAATGTACGTGCCTCATGAACAATCACAACTTAGGATAGCATAGCTATGCATCCATACCATGTTTCTACTCAAGCAAATTTTAACAAAATTTTTCTTTGTACTTTATCTATGATTCCGCGCAGAGTACTAATACCTTTCACAAGTGTATTGTAACAACCATTCATTTTTTGTCGAATATTCCTTTAGGAAAATTGTTTGTAGACATCTGAAAGGAGAGGTAAAGAAAACTCCAGAACGCCTAGTCTACCCAAAAATAATGCAACGAACACAGGCAAAAGCAACTATCAATGCAGAAAGGGACCATACTGAGGATGGCGACACTATTCCCTATTCTGACGAACGACGGCGAGGGCGAAGATTTGCGTGGAGCTTCAGGGCGAGCGGCGTCTCACGAGGTGATCGGCCGGACGACAGCGAGGCAACGAGGAGAGACCTTAATTACGAGATTGACCTGAATGAACAAACGAAATAAAAGATACAGTGGCTGAGGCGAGACGGAAGAGAAAGTATCGGGTCGCGCAGCGGTGTCGGCGATGAGTATCTGCGCAGGGCGTCACGACGAAGCGAGAGTCGGGATCGCGGCGCGAACGTCCTCAGAGCTATACGCGCGATTAGGGCAGGGAATCTCGGGGGAGCGAATCGCAACGGATCCTGGTAGAGAGACAGGAGTACACTGGTTATCCTATTACCCAACGGTGATCATGAGAGCGAGCTGTGAATACCGACGGCGGAGGGGCGATCGACGCTAGGAAGCAGTTTGCAAAGCACCGATGTAACAAACCCATGCACCTGGACTCTCGG